>CAKNYM010033988.1:0-39042 GCA_932195095.1 Andricus curvator
CCCTGGTGTGGGCTGGTTGAACTTGATTGGCCAATCAAGTCTTTTTTAAAAAACCCGGAGGACGGAAAGCCAAATCGGATTGGTATTATATCCATTGTCCCTATTGATGTTATTAGGGTCAATCAAGTTCAACCAGCCCACACCAGGGGGCGCTCTGGCCAATCACAGGCATCGTAGAGAATACATACCTAAGAACAACATGACCTGAGACTTCAGTTTCAGGTCAGCCCTGAAGAAGTGAACTGCAATGTTCACGAAACGTCGGCAACATTCATAGTTTCGCACACGATTGAAACCCGAAAAATCTTTGAATTTTTAATTTAAATTCATTATATCTGATATTTCTCACTACTTTAAGGTTAACATCCGGGTTCATAGTAACGAGGATACTAGGATGATATGTTTTATTTGGTTTTTTATTTTTATCTTCATCTTTGGGTTTTCTTGGTTTTAAAAACGCGACTTTTTTACACTTCACACCATGACTTTCACTATCATTCATAACGTCTATTAACGAAAGATTTAAGCCTTTAAGCACTAGGCTTTTTGGCTTCTGTTCCTTAAACATGTGCGTAAAATATGGCTCTTTTCTTCGATCCAAAAACTGTCGTAAAGCGTTGTAATCCTCTCTTGTATCCAATCGAACTCAGAGTCCTTCCTTAACCAATGCCACCTTGACATTTTTGCTGGGTGTGGCATTCTTTAACTGTCCTATCGTCTCGGCGTAGTTTGTGATAGCCCTGGTGATAATTATGGGAGGGACTCTTTGCTTTTTCTGCTCCTTTGCAGTTTCGACTTCATAGTCTGAATCCTCTTCTTCAGTCTCAAGATTCTCTTCGGATTCAGGAACCTTGTGGTGTAATTCGTCATCGGATGACAAAGCTTCATAGCGGTTTTGCAGAAGCACCGCTTCACTATCTTTCTTCTGTCATTTATTGCGCGCCATGATGATGCACTAGGTACGACTCGCGCACTTAATGTATACTGTACATTCCGCGCACGCACATCACAGGACACTCGTGCAAAAACAACTAATAATCCGTACAGCGAAATCGAGAGCGGCGTATTCTCTACAGAGGTAAGAGTCCGAATCAATCCTGTCTTCTTGGTCTCGCGGACCGTATTTTTATGGGCTTCGCTTCAGCGGCGGCGCACCACTCGCGACGCAGGCGAGTGGGGGTTCACTAGCGAGGATCGTTTCGTCGATGTCGCTGGGAGGGGGCTTCATGCCAGGTCCTTTAAAAGCGCTACAATTTTATTTAGGAACCTTCAAAAATATACATTTTGTTTTCAATTTTTTAGAATATCAAATTAAGAAAAATTTCCTTACAATCTTCCAAATTCTTTTTCGACAATTTTTTGAAATCTTTTAGGGTAAGACATTTACAAAAAGAATATTTATTTTTTAAATGGACATCCCAGCATTAATATCTGTATTTGAAATAAGAACTAAGGACTTTTAACTGGAAATTGTTTTTTTTAACGTAATTATTAAAATAAAGAAAATTACTTTCCTTTCATTTTATCTAAGACTTGGCATAATTTGTAGGTAAAAAATGAATTAAATAAACATTTTATTATTTGGTACTTGTTTAAAAGTCTGGGGTACTATTTTTGCTTTTTAAAGAGATAAAGGCCACTTTTACTACTTTTTTGAAAATCCTAAAGTATTGCGAGGCCTGTATATTATAAAATTTTTAAATCTCGGAAGCATCAAACTTTCAATTTAAAATCTTACAACCAAATATTTATATAACTTTTTCACGTGGGAATGCTTAAGGCAAATTTCTCATTAGTTACATCAAAGTCTTCTGATATGAATTTCTTGATAAGTGCTCCTGTATTCTCATTATTAAGAAATTTTGAGGCTGAATTTTCCCAGAAATTATTCTTCTACCATATGAGGCTCATATAATTATCTGCTACTCTCATTATGAGAAGTTTGCAAACTCTTGTGATATGATGGAATATGCGAGTTGAATAAAATTAAAGGATTAGTGTTGTAGTCTCAAAAAGTGAGATTTCTCTTTACAGGGGGGGTTTGGTTTTTTGCCGGACAAAATATGTGTGCGTGCTATTTTCTGGAATGGTACACGGTCCCGCTGTAATCCCGCGATTGTCCTTACGACGATTTAATATAATTAAATATAATTTAATTACAAATAAATGGCACCTGCCATCCGTGAAAATGACAGCGGCTTCCAGTAGAACCGCGGTAGAATCTCTAAATGTTCTCTATAAAACCAAATATTCATAATTGTTTAAATGTGATATTAATTTTAAGACTGAAATCAAAATCACGATTTTAATTTATAAAAAACTCTATGGTCTATGCACAGAAAAACGCCGGTCCTCCAAAGTACACCAAAATCGATGTTCTTTGAGTTGCAACAAAAATTAGCCTCGTGGTTTCATTTTGAGAATCTAGGGAAAATTCATCATTTTGAGACTGTTTTTTCTCATTTCGAGCAGCGTGAAGTATTTTTTTCAAATTGTCAGTCACCTGTCAAGATGATTTTGTCGGGCCTTATTTGGATGACAAAGATGTTGATAAGCAGGTAAGTTATAATAATACAGGGCCACAAAATGAAATAAAAAAGTCCTCCGACAAAACCAAGTAGAATATACGTTTCCAAGTGCGCTGATAACGAATCCGTGACCCCTATGACCCCTACACGTCTGGATCAAGGTCATTTGAAAGTCAACTTCGTTAATTCGAGAGATATCATCTTTTTGACCTCAGATTCTGAAAGAGCGGAAAATTTTACGTTCGGATATATTTTTATCCACGGGTTCGAGTGACCTCTAGAGATCACCTGAAGGTCAAAAGCATTCTTTAGAATTTCTGAACCTAGTAGCTTGTCATGATTAGCTAATATCAAGGTAATGATCCTTACAAAATACGTTTTTGGGTGCGCTGATCACGAATCCGTGACCCCTATGACCTCTACACGTCAGGATCAAGGTCATTTGAAGGTAAACTTTGTTAATTCGAGAGATATAATGTTTTTGACCTCATATTCTGAAAGAGCAGGAAATTTTACGTTCGGAAATATTTTTATCAACGGGTCCTAGTGACCTCTAGAGGTCATATGAATGTCAAAACCATTCTTTAGAACTTCTGAACCTAGTAGCTTGTCGTGGTTTGCTAATATCGAGGTAATAACCCTTACAAAATACGTCTTCGGGTGCGCTGATCACGAATCCGTGGCCCCTATGACCCCTAAACGTCAGGATCAAGGTCGTTTAAAGGTCAGCTTCGTTAATTCGAGAGATATCATGCTTTTGACGTCAGATTCTGAAAGAGCGGGAAATTTTACGTTCGGAAATATTTTTATCCACGGGTCCCAGTGACCTCTAGAGGTCATATGAATGTCAAAACCATTCTTTAGAACTTCTGAACCTAGTAGCTTGTCGTGGTTTGCTAATATCGAGGTAATAACCCTTACAAAATACGTTTTCGGGTGCGCTGATCACGTATCCATCGCCCTTATGATGTCTAGACGTCACGATCAAGGCCATTTGAAGGTCAACTTCGTTAATTCGGGAGATATCATCTTTTTGACCTCAGATTCTGAAAGAGCGGGAACTGGACCCTTAAGAATATAAAAGGTCCAGTCTGGACCCGGACCCTTAAGCAACCCTTTAAACTTCGGTGAACCTAAAAGGTTCCGATCCCTGTGAACTAGAAGAAATCTACTTTAGCATAAATGTAACTAGAAATTGAGCGGAAAAGTTAAATTTTGTACAGATTCAAAATTCAAATAAAGCATTAACTTTAATCATCCTAGAACGAAAAAAGTCTCTCCTTAAGAATTTGAGGATGAAAACAAGTCGATAAATTGAGATATGTCAAAGACCGTGAGAAAAGAGGGCGATAGTAGTTGAATCAGTCGATTGGAAAGTATTTTTATCGCAGAATTGGAAGGTGGCTGATGAATTTTTCTTTTGATGAAAAAAATGTAAATTGTTCAGAAGTACATTAGTCGTACATTTCTGAGGGCTTTTCAAACTCAGGGAATGCGAGTCATATTATTGTTCCATGAAGCGAGAATAGGGTGTTCACTGTTCAATACTTACTTTATTTACACGTTTATTATTCCAAGAAGAAAATAATGATTTATTTCAATGTCAGTGATATTATAGTATTCGCCAGTTATTCGGACTTGTCAATAAACAAAAAAATTGAAAATCACAAATTGGATTTTTTATTCAAATTTAAAACTTCCGCCAAGACAGATGGCAGCAGCATGCAGATGTGGCTGTTTACCACGTCATTGCTACAATTTTTCACTCTAACTTTTTAGCAGTTATCTTATTTTTTTCGAAAAACCGAGACTTACTCAATGTCTTGCCACCACGAAACGCCTTCCGGGGTCCAGAAAATTTTCAAAGTGCCTTTTTAAATTCTTAATCCCGATCTATCGAATTTTAGTGACGAAATTTGAGTACTTCACTGCATAGAAAAAAACAGAAGATAAAGTTAACATCGATTTCAGTTGAAAGATTTGCAGCAACAGAAATTAACCTTATCGAATAAACTTTACACGGAACTGAGATAATTTTGTGTTCTTAAACTGTTTCGTAATCATTTTTAATTGAAAAAGCGTCGTCTGCTGTATAGTTGAGAGCAGTAGGAAGAACATAAAAGTATGAATAAAATCGGTCTGGAAATTAGGACACTAGATTTTTTAAACATTGCACTTATTACATTTTCATTTTAAAAATAATTGATCTATGGTCACTATGATCGTAACCATAATTCACAAGTTGTGAGGTAGGAATTTCCGTCCTGACATTCTATTAATGGAACTATTTTTCAAATAAAAATCTGAAATATACTTTCACATTGGGATTGATTTTTAATTATTAATATTTAAACCCAATTTTATGCAGAAATAAATTAAAGATGCAACTTATTTATCATATTAGAAATCTGGTTAAATCTTTAACCAAAAAATTAATTCGATTCCTATTTTTCTTTTTGTTCGAAAACGAACGATGGCTGTTGTTATTTCGAATTCTTTATTTTCATTCACGAAAAATACGTAAGCCAAAAGTTGTTTTAAATCTGGTGTCCTGATTTATAGCTCGAATTTACTCATACTTTGTAGTTTTCCCATTGCTGCTATTAAGGACGTAGCAGGCGACAGTTTTTATTCCATCGTAGGATAACTTTAGGATTTAACTTTAATTTTTTTATATGAGATTTAACCATTTTTGTGGACACCGTTCCAACAGCCTTAATATCGTGTATAATATCTATGGGGAGGTATCATCCATGACACATTATTTTGCAGTTATAGGTCACGGACCTACCCAGATAACACTCCTTTGCGACGCACGTTACTACGTACTACACTACGTCGGCTAACACTGCGATTAACGTCGCACGCATATCGCCTTCATTTGCCGCATTGAAGTGACGGATAATCAGTTATTAAATTTCAAATGAATAAAAAGTTTAATAATCAAACCAACAGCATTTTTGTCAGAATTATTTTGTGTATATAATTGATTTCTAATAAAGTTAAGGTAATAAAATGTTTATTTTGAACGGCAAGTAATTTAGAATTAATTTATAAGTTAATTGTATTTGAACTGCAATTTTTTATTTTTTATTTAAAATTCTAATTACAGTATTCCTCACTAATGCCAGACGTTCGGTTTTTTGTCTGTTTCCGAAATCCGCTTACTTTCTATATGTTTTACATCACAGACTGACGGAAACAAAAGAATATTTATTTCGAAAGTCAACGGATTTTGGAAATGAACAAGAATCTGGAGTAATACATTAGATAGGGACATTCTACTATTACAATATTTTTTATCAATTATCAAAAGAAAAGAAGAAAACTGGGCGGTACGTAATTCAAGTAGTGCGACGCATCTCCGAGTTCCGATTACAATTTACCGGCCGCCGATGTCGTGTCTCCGCCGACTTGCTTTGACGCGTGTTTGAGTTAATTATTTTTTTTTTCACGTATGTTCAGTGTTGTCTAATGATCGTTTTATATGAACATCACAGGTTCAACAAGTGCTTTATAGGAATGATTATAATAATACGAAATGCAATTACGTCGTAAGTAAATGCATGCTATATAAATTTGTAATCACAGCTACATTACCTTTCTTTTTGCAATCCGCCATGATGCGATTATGCATATATTAGATATACCCCGATAGAATTTTCCTAAATTTAACGTTTTGGAATATAATATAAAAGGTATATTATATGATCAGTGTTGGAGTCGAGCCCTGGCGCCGCTAGGGTACTTTTTTGAAGGCCTGGCGGCGTCAGGCTGCTTTCTTGCCGCACGGAAAATTGTTCTAGTAAGAATTGAAAGGACCATACCATTTACACAGTATTAAGAACGTAATTTATGAATACAATACGTTATGAAACTCCATGTGGGTGTCCGCATGAAAAGGGTGTTTAGGAGATATTCATGTTTTTCTAAGTTCAGGTCAAAATGATTAATTTCGGGTTTGAATGGGAGATGATACTTGGTCCTATAGTGAATATATTGGGACTATACTCAAATACAGAAAGTAACCGGAAGTAGGTATATTTCATGTACAAAGAAAAAGTATAACACTTTTGCGTATGGTACTTGCCAAGTTTAGATGCGTTTTTCTTGAAAAGCGACTTTTCGAAGTTCCAACTTCAAAAAGGCCACACTGACTCATTTTTCAACTTAGAGCAGTGGTCGGCACGCTCTTGCCCAGGGCAGGCTACCCTGCCCGGGCTGCCCAACGACCTACTTTCTGGGCAGGTACCTGCGAGCTTGGGCAGACCGACCCTTTCCTCAGGGGTCCTTTGTTGGAAAGTAGAACAAATTGACAAAATTTAAAAATCGTTAATTTTGTAATTAGCGATTTGAAAGTGATATTTTTGGAATCTACGTATTTTTCCGATTCCAACGACATGTAATTTGTCTATAAAGGTTGAAAATTTAAGAAGTATTTAGTATAAAATTGAATATTGAGCTAAAGTTTTTTTATATTAAACTCCTTCAAATTTTCAACTTTCTTAGGCAAGTAATATATCATTGGAATCGGAAAAATTCGTAGATGCTGATTATGCTATTTTCAAATCGCTAGTTGAAAAATTAAAAGTTTTAAAATTTCCTTACTTTGGCCTGCCTGTGGACAAAAGACCCCTGCTGGAGAAAGCTCACCCATACTGAAGTCCGTGAATAGAACGAAAAGTAGCAGAAAAAATTAAGCCGGGACTGGCCTGACCATACCTGAAAAGTGAGCAAAAAGTTTGCCGACCACTGACTTAGAGGGTTCGTTTTGGGCCTAAAATACCGGGAATTCGTCCGTCTAAATGCCCCTTTACGTAACTCCATACCGGCCACAACAGCCCTTTTCATACGGATGCCCACATATTTATATTAATGGATCATGGATTATATGTGACGTTCTGCAAGGAAAGTGCCTAATTTTTCGATCGTAGTTCAGGATATAATCGTGTTTTTTGTGAACAAAGGTCAAAAGTATCTATTTTAGAGTTTTTATGGGAAATCATATTTCAATCTATATTCTATCTTGCGGAATTATGCGTATGTCACGGAAGTGAACGAAAGTGGGTAATCTTTATGTTTGAAGAAAAATTTAACACATGCGCTTCTGTCACTCGTGCATTCCCCTCGGAATTTCTCCTTTCGGCTCTTCCCTTGCTTTCGCTCTTCCGTTACATATGATTCGGAATTTCCTGACTCCTGTAAATTATGTTTGTGGGATTTTCCCAAGTTGTAAATAGACTGAGTAGAGCCCATTGTTTTTTCTCCTTCTTACTCAGAGAAATGATGAGGAGGATTAAAGTTTTGTTTCTGTTTAGTATGATGTTTTTTTAAAATAAATTATTAATTTTAAACAGTTTTCAATTTGTTTATAGATCTAAAGCATGAAAAAATGTATTTCGACGCCTCCATTCAATATGAGTCTATCTGCTGACAGCGCCCTGTATGAGACTATGCGCTGTGTATAAGCATAGGGAATAGTCTCATACACGGCGCTGTCAGCACATAGACTCATATTGAATGGAGGCGTCGATTTTCAAATAATTGAGAATGAAAAGTCGGTAAATCCCGTTTCGTTTTTCCACCCTTTTAATCAGGGATGATGAGGAGGATTACATTTATATTTTCTATTTAGTGTGATGTTTTTTTATAATAAGAAATTATTTCAAAATACTTTCCAAGTTTTTCATCAATTTAAAACATTAAAAAATGTTTTTTTTTAATAATTACAAATGACAATCATGTAAAGCCTATTTTTTCCTCTCACTTTATCAGAATTGATGTTAAAGATTATGTTTTCTGTTTTGCGTGATGTTTTTTATACTAAAAAATCATGCACTTTCAAATAATTATTTGAAAGTGCTTTACCTAGTTGTCATTTTTAATTATAACTGAAAATGACAACTAGGTAAAGCCCATCACACTCAGAAAAAAGATTCTTTGATTCAAAGAGATTTCTCTTCATTTAAAGAAATGTTTTCTTGTTCTAATAAAAAATTCTCTTCAATTTAAAATTACTTTCTTCATTATGAGGTTATTTTTGGTTCAATTCACAAATTATGTTAAAGGAACAATTTCTTTAATTCAAGACAAATATTTTTCTGAGTGCATTTCATTTTTCCTCTACACTACTCAAAGCATTTGAATAAATATATTTTCAAATCTTGAAAGTATAGCTCATAATGAACACTTGCTTGAATAATTTTCTCAGTATTTTCTATTTTAAATCCTATCACAGAAAACGTTTTTTTTCCTGCAACATTTCATTTTTGGGCTTTATCTAGTTACCAATTTTCAGTGCCTTAATTTATTATTGCCTGACAAATTTAAAACTTCTTTAGAAAAATTACATATACGTGGAATTGTAAAAACTTGTAGATTCCGAATGTCTTATTTTCAAATCGCACATTGCAAAATAATATTTTTTTTAATTTCGTAATTTTGGCCTGTTGATGAAGAAAGGATGCCTGCATCATATACATACTCCCAATGTTGTAAATATTCGTTACTTCATATGCATAATAATAAACTCACAATAAATTCCATAAATTTCCAAGAATTTTGCAATAATTTTCATAATTTTTCTGTTACCTTTACAAAAATTTACGGTAAATTTCAAAATATTTTTGATAAATTTAGGTAATCGAAGTAAGTCAGTTTCAGTCATTTTATGAATGAGAATTTGATTAAAGAATTTCGATTTACCTTTTTTTCATAAAGAGCAGAAGACTCGGTTTCGATGAACTCGGTTTTTCAATTGGTGGGATTTTAAAATAGCAGAAAGAAGAATTTGCAGCTTGGATAAAAAGTTCTTTTGTATTGCCATTAATTATAAATTTACCAGGTAAAATAAGAATCGTATAATATGATTTTATTTAAGTAATCACTTACATATAGTAGTTTACTTCTAGGTTATTTTCAAGGTCATATTTCATGATCGAAGTGCACGTCAATAAAAATGCTCTCACCTTTTTTAAAACATTGCCATAATTTCTAATTATTTCGGTTATTTCAAATCAATTTGATTATTTCAGAATGTTTTATTAGCCTTATTAGACCAGTTAACGAATATTATTTTTATTTGGTATATCCTTGCTTACCTAGATAGGAAAAATAATTAATTTATTAAAACAAATCATGTTTATAACAGAATGAAGTTTTTTTATAATTATGAAGGATTGAATAATTATTTCAGATGGAATCAAACACTATGAACAAAAATGGACCTTCACCACCTCAATTTGCACCGCCTAATTACGCTCAATGCGTGTGCGTACCACCGGCCAGTCCTTTTACACCAACAGAAGCATGTGAGCTTGCATTAATTATATCGAGTGTATAATTCAATTTTCATGTTACAATTTACTTTTTTAAGGTGACCGCAGGTCAGGGAAAATCATAGATATCGAGACAACCGGAAAATGATCGGGAATTTGAGTCAGAGACCGGGAAGGGCGAGAAACCTGAAATTGTTGGGGAATTTTTATATATCAGTAAAAACCTGGAAATATTAGGGAATTTTTTTAATGTGAAACAATTTTTTAAAAATAAGGTAATTTTTTTAAGGTGAAGGAATTTTTTTAATTTGAGGGAGTTTTTTCGAAGGCGTGCACCTGGTGGATTAAATCGCCACTCTGTGCCATACGAAACGAAACACGAAGCTAGAAGGATTGATTCCCTTGAAGCTGCTGAAAACATCACTCGAAGTTTGGCGTCGTTGGTCAAGGTAGCACAAATTCCACGTCGAGAAACAGGTTTGTAGTAGGCAGCTAGAAATGCATCAGCTGTGTAGTCCGATACACAGCTTGCAAATGGATAGCTCGAGTGCAAACAGCAACCGAAGACTGCGATGTAGCCCTTATACGATCGATAAACCCTTAGTTGATTTCAAGTAAGCGGGTCCAGCGTAATCGACGCCAGAATGTTGTTACGGTCGACTCGGAGTAGAGCGAATTGCTCGAAGGTCTGCTATCAATTATTGAGGTTTTACAGCTCGATGAAGCAGGCATGGTAGACATCGATGAATAAAGGCCTTCACAACCGATCGACCACGTAGAATCCCGTAGGTTTGCTTCAAGGTTCCGAGAGTGAGTTGGACACCACCATGAATTCAACATCGATGATGGCTGGAAATCTTTATAAGGTGTTAAGCGACCTAGCTTACTTTTAAAAGAGAGAGGTCTTCCTGATAATAGGCCACTGTTGTCTGCCTCAAAGTAGAATCACTGTTCATGTCGAATCCAATCTAGGCGAGCTTTCTTAAGTTCCTAATGTGACTGATGATGGAATTCGTGGCCAAAGATCTGAAAACAGCAACCAATTTGGCCTAGCTTGTCACTAAAGAGGAAATGATAGCTCCTTGGCAGAGAGAGCTCTCAAGGCACAGTCATCAGGGTGACTTGATTGAGAAACGTGATGCCAAATTGTTGATGGTAGTGTGGTTTGGTTTTTCAGAAACTCTATTAGCTATGAAGGTCTTCGACTTTGTGGGACGTCTGCGAAACCACGCCAGCGTCTGTTGACCCGCACCGTAGATGAATGGGAACATCCAACAAAAGTGTGATAGTGATACCTGTTTCAAGGGAGGACACCTTAGTTTTCGAAATCAACAGCAAAACAGACTTCGTGTCAGAATCAGAGGTCACAAGAAGATAAACTGCTGCGGTGAAGGCTCTCTCCGAAGAATCGGAGAATCCATGCGGTTCATAGGAACCAGAAGATGAACTGAATTGAATCCAAGGAGGAACTTCAATTGAGGATATGACACGAAGACCGTCTGAATAAGCAAGCCAGCGTTGGCGAGCCTCGATCGGAAGAGAATCGTCCCAGGTGAAATTTAAAAGCCAGAGAGTTTGAATAAGGATCTTGGTTGTTATTACAACTATACTCAACCATCCTACCAAATCGAGCAGCTGAGCTATCTGTCTCAAAAGGGTATGTTTCGTGATGACATCTGGACATACTGGTAACTGGACGTAGAAAGATATCACATCTCGTTGAGCATTCCAAGAGAGGACCAGCATATGAAACGATTGCTGGAGTTCTACGAACAGAGGCTGAGACGAAGCTGGAAGTTCATCTGGAATTTTCTCCAGAAGATCAGAATCAATTGAAATCCAATTGCGAAGTGGGAAGCCGCCCGCTGTGAAAATTCTATGTAATTGATTCTGGAAAGAAATTGCCTCCTCGAAGTCATCTAAACCTGTCATAAGGGTCGTCCACGTAATTCAATTGATGTACAACTTCAGCTGCCTTTGGATAATATTCACTCTCATCAAGGACGAGTTGTTGAATGCAACGGAATACATTCATAAACCCTTGTAAATGTCAGTTTTCGCGCATCTTCCACCGTTTTCAAAATAACTCAAAATTATGATTTTGTTTATTAAAAAAATGTTCTATTGTGTTAGTTCGAGTTGGTCGAAAACAAACCCCCTCTGCAAAATATTTTTTGAATAATTTTTAAATTTTGAATCGTTAAAATAATGAAATAATCTTAATCGATAATTTTGTTTACTAACTTAATTTAAAATATATTTTATAGATGCCAGTGGACCCACTACAGTAACCACTGTAGTTCCTTTAGGCCCAGGAGCAACACACATAATTTGTCCTCACTGTCATACCGAAATCTACACAATACCTAGAACTGAACCAGGAATTATGACCTACGTTATCGGCGCTGTTATCGCCTTACTTGAGTAATTAATTTATGATAAAAATTGAATTAACAAAATAGGAAATTATTTATCCTTCTCAAATTGAATAAGACTCTTTTCCATGGTAACCGCTGGACCGGGAAACCGGGAAGTTTTGGTGACCGGGAAAAACCGGGAAATGGCAGTGCATTTATTGTTTGACCGGGATTTTCCCAATTTTTAGAAGAATACCTATCCAAACACTTGTAATATCACAAATTTCGTATCACATGATGATATAATGCAATTTAAAATAATCTTTCTGTCTTTTCTCTTTTTTGAGAAATTATTTACAAAATAAGTTCGATTTCAACTTTTTTCAATGTGAAGTTTGATTGTTAAATTTTTCAATTATAATATTCAGTTTACAATGCAAGTGAAATCGTTCCGTATCTTCCGAAATTCGAAGAAATTCTTTACAACCGCATGCAAATTTGTTCAAATCCCTTGAAATCATTAAAATCTTTGGAAACCCTTGAAATTCTTAAAATCTCTTAAAAATGCCTTGGATTCTTTTCAAATATCCTAAAATATTCCAAGCCCTTTGAAATCTTTTAATATACCATAAAATATTTCAAATCCTTTGAATCACATTAAATTACTGAAATCAATTGAAAAATTCTTAGGATCTTTTAAAATACCCTCAAATATTTCAAATCTTGAAATCCCTTGAGATTTTCTGAAGAACTTGAGAATTCGATGGAATTTCGAAAAATACCACAAAATATTTCAAAATCTTTGAAATCCTATCAGAACTCCATGGAATCTTCTAAAATACCCTTAAATATATTTGAAATCCTTTTAAGCCGCTTCAAATTATTACAATCAATTAAAAATAACTTAAGATATTTCAAATCCTTAAAATATTTTGGAATTCCTTGAAATTTTTTTAAGCTCTTCAAAATCCCTTGAAGTTTTGAAAAACACCCTAAAATATTTCCAATCCCTTGAATCTTCTTCAAATTATTGAAATAAATAAACAATTTCTTGGAATCTTTAAAAATTCCCTAAAATATTTGAATTCCTTTGAAATCTTTGGAAATTCATTAAATTTTGTTTATATCTCTTGAAAATACCTTTGAATCTTTCAAAATACTTTAAAACATTTGAAATCCTCTGAAATCTAATCAATTACTGAAATCAATTGAAAATTCCTTGGAATCTTTTATAATACCTTAATATATTTCAAATTCTTTAAAATCTTTTGAAATTCCTTGACATTTTTTAAAGCTCCTGAAAATTCCTTGGAATCAAAAAAAATTCCCTATAATCTTTAAAACCTTTGGTAATACCTTGAAATATTTGAAAATCTTTGAAATCCTACGAAATCCCTCATTATGATCTTTCTCAAGAAATATTCAAATTGGATATATTTTCTTCTTGTATTGGTGTCTTTTTTTAAATAGGAGTTTCCCTACAAGTTTCACAAATGATATTCAATATTATGGCTATAATTAAATTGTAATAGAAATCACACTCACAGAGTGTAAAAATGAGTAATTAGAAAATGTTCGTTTGCGTAAAAAGTTTGCATGTATTTCTCCATTTTACAGACTGCTACGTCGTCCTTGGCGCTAGCGTTCGGAATATTCTGCACAAACCAAAGATGATAGGACGATGAAGATCCAGTTGTCCGTTGCTGCTTGGATTTGTTTAAAACCCAAGAACCCTGAATTGTATGAGGAATAAAAGCTGGGAAGAATAGTTTTCAATAATTATACAAATTATAACTGGTTTAATATATTAATATTTTAAAAAACTGAATAGAAATACAAATTTCTTGCAATATTGAAGGGAAATGACATGGTTATGTCTATCTTTTTTAATCCCTGTCTTCCTATCCACGTGAATCCATTTCTATCTATTCTGAAATATAAGATATCCCTACCTTCTTGAATCCAAGTCCTTCTATCTAAATGAATCCTATGCTTATCCATCTCTATCCTTTTTCATCAATTAGGCAATTCCAAATTTTGTCAATCTCTATCAATCCCTTTCTTCTTATCAAATTAAATTTAATCCTATATTTTCTCAAATATAATTCAGCCCTATTCTTCCGAATCCCAGACTTTCTATCGACATGATTCCTGCGCTTATCCACCTCTATCGTTTTCTATCCGTTATGAAATCCCAAATCTTCTCTATCTTTTTCAATTTTTATCTTCCTATCTAATTGAATCCTTTTCTATATTTTCTGAAATATAAGATAGCCCTATCCTTCTGAATCCTAGCCGTTATTTCCAAACGAATACTCCGCTTATCCATCTCTATCCGCTACTTGACGTACATCTCTGACGTAGTACCGGCAGGTTTGCGGGTAGGTGGCTGACCGTAAAAGTCAGACACAAGTGAAATCATTTGCACCGTCTATAACTGGAGGGCCTGCAGACGCCTTTGCAGAGTTCGACTAGTAAGTCGTATAAGTTAGTGAATTTTGTTGCTAGGTATATAAAACCTTACTAGTTCATTACTATTTAGCGGGGGCTCAAAACCCGAAATATGTATATTATTTATTGACAGAAAGCGATAGGTAATTTGATAACAAGGGATAGAGTGAGGGATAGATAAAGATTGGCATTTATGAACAACAGGGATAAAAAAGATAGGCGCATGTGACCACAAGCGATAGAGAAAGATAGACAGTTGAGACTGCCAGTCAAAAACAGCTGATCTGCTCATTGCATCCTCTTCGTACGCCTGCCTAATCATGGTGAACGTCTCGGTAGCAGACTTTACAAGTTTAATACAAAACTCCACCGCGCAGCGCTGTTCGAACATGTGGCCCATTCTGAGAGCGTGACGGGAGCCTACAAAAACGTTTACTTCTCGCGCGATATTTACTCCGCAAATGCTCCAAGGCGACTGTTCCAGCATCTATTTGGTTCCTGAATCTCCCAACTCCCATCCTTCCCGTAAATCTCTCCACTGCTCCGTCTGGGCTATAGAAAGTCAGTCCTACTACTTATGGAACTTTGAGAGCCTGACGGAAGCTTTCAAAAAGGGTTTACTTCTGGCGCAATATTTACTCCGCAAATGCTCGGTGGCGACTGCTCAAGCATGGAACTTTGAGAGCCTGACGGAAGTCTACAAAAAGGGTTTACTTCTGGTGCAATATTTACTCCGCAAATGCTCGGAGGCGACTGTTCAAGCATGCATTTGGTTCCTGCTATCCCCCACCACGCATCCTGCACGTCAAAAACTCACTCTATTGCTCTGTCTGGGCTATAGAAAGACAGTCTTACTACTTATGAAACAAACCCTGTAAAATGCCCTGGAAAGCTCAATGCCCAACCCGGCTAGCGTTGCTCGACACTGAAATTACTCGTCCATTTCAAATCCTTTTTTAAAATAAAATATCCCGTTTTAAAATTTACCACAATGTTATTTTGAAGCAAAAGAAAATGCATTATTTATTATCAACAATTTTCAAGAATTTTCTAACAGTGTACGCAATATTGACAGATGATCACGCAATATCTCACGTTCATGAAAAAAAGTCATTCAAATAATAAAAATGTTATGTACTTTGCACCATTTCCCTTTTATGTGTTGAAGATCATTTAAAAAAACAAGATAACGGCTTGTATAAAAACCGGCAAACGCGACAATTTTTCACTCGTTATCAGTTACACTCTTCAGGAGATTCTTCAAGATGAGAACTGCTATAGCTACTCTTTTTATAACCTCAGTAGTTTTGTTTCACTTAATTGGTAAGTTGAATAAATCTGATAACCTAATAATATGAAATTTTGAATTAATTTTTGTAGTAGGTACTTGAGCAAGAAAGCGCGCGCGACATCATTTTTTCCCTTACATAATTTTAGTATAACTTTTTATTGCAATTTTTACCATACTTTTCCAATATGAGTTTTAGGTAAAATCACGATCACGGTACTTTAAACCAATCTCATCATTTGGCAGACTACACAAAAATATTCTGGTGTTCAATTTGTTGCAACCAAATTTCAAAGGTCTCAAAATGAGAATTTTCATTCAGAGTCGTGGAGTTTTGGACCGAACTTCCATCCACCTGATCACCTGTCAAAACAACGTTTTCGCTCTATGCTATTTGGTATAAACAAATAGTTTCATGCAAAAAAAGTAAATTAATTACAATAATATTTACCTAATTTAAAATTTTCCCTTATTTACTAGCGCGTATTATCGATTTAAAATAAAATTAGTGATTCTTATTACAATATGCAAATCTGAGGTTAGACATGACCGTCATGACATTCAAACTAAAGCCGGGATGTAACGACCAAGTCATGACCGCCTACATACACATTGAAGCCTGATCATTGGAAAATACTCAGCTGGATCGATTATTTTTAATTTTGTCTTCAATTATTTGTAGGATGCCAAACAATTGTAATCAAAAACCAAATCCCGTCTGCAAATAACTTTCAGTTAAAAGAGGTAAAGATCAGTTAAAATCGGTTCCACTTTTCTTTATATAATATTAAACACAAAAATATTATCGGATACAGTTCATAAAAATTTCAATCTAAAACTGTTGCAAAATTAATCTTTGACATTTTCTCGTTTCAAGAAAAATAATTAAATTTTAAACGAAACAATAAAATTTGTAAAGAAAAGAAATGAATTCTTAACCAATAAATTTAATCGTAGACTTTTAACCGAAAAGAATGAATTTCCAACCAAAAATAGTTGAATTTTCTTATTGGGTTCTATTAATTTAGTACGAATTTTATAAGATTCAAAGAATTTTAATAGGAGTTTCAAGATATAAAGGGTTTTTGTTTTTCTTTAATGTTAAGGTTCGCTGCGAGACGGCCAATGATGTCTTCCGGTGCTTTCAATAATTGAAAATTTACGGGGATCTTTTCCCTCCAGTACGAAAAAAAATTTCAAACGAACAAATAGACAAGTTTAATAAAAGAATGCGATTGTGTAACATTTCCAGCTGTATTAAAGCAATGATAAGAACATATTGTGAAACTAGACAATGATTTTACAAATTTCGGCTTCAAAATGGAAAGACAAGAATTATTTATACACTCAATCTATTTCACCTTACTTTATTTACTTTACAAATAGACAGTGTCTATGTGTACCGCAATAATCCGGCTATTTGTACCAAAGAATTATAATTATTTTAGAAAATTCGAATCTTCAAAAATTAATCAATTTCAAACCAAAGATTTTCGAATTTCAAAGATCATAAATATATTATTAACAAATAGCAGATCATGTAGTATAAGATGACATTCAAAGTGATTAGATACGTTTTTTTTACTAAAAAATGTGATTTCTATTCAAAAAAGTCACAGTCATTTCCAACGATTGAGATTGAATAATTTTAAATATTGCGAGAATTTTAATCCCAAGAATTTTAGTTAAGAATTGTAATCTAAAGTGCAACGTTTTATCCCGGTTTACTCCCAAATCAACTTCGTCCGGCTTCCTCCCGATTCTCCCGATTGGGTGGCCGCCCTGTTTATATATTTTAAAGCAATTTTTTATGAAAAAAGATCTTCTGCTTTCGCTCCGCTGGGAATCGACCCTATGAACTTCCGATTGCCGGTCGGGTGCTTTCCCATTAAGCTACTAGAGAGATCGAGAGAAGAAACTTTTTTCAGAAAATCACTTGCAATAATAATAACTAATAATAATAATAATAATAACTTGTACCATCTAGCAAAATAATGCGTGTATTTTCTGAAAAAAGTTTCTTCTCTCGATGTCTCTAGTAGCTTAATGGGAAAGCACCCAACCGGCAATCGGAAGTTCTGAGGTTCGATTCCCAGCGGCGAGAAAGGAGAAGATCTTTTTTCAGAAATAATGACTTAAAATAATTTTTAATTCATATCTCCATCTAGTCTGAAAAGATGGGGTAGAGAACGAAGCACGGCTGTTTAGTACACAAGAGGTTAGGGAGAGGCTGAAGGAGGTAGTGAGGAAAGTATGGAGGGGGAGGGATTCCCACGAGGGTGGAGAGAAGGGTTAATATAGTACCTCTGTATAAGAAAGGAAATAGGGATAGGCAGGAAAATTATAGAGGGATTACGCTAATGAATACGGCGTATAAAGTATACGCGATGGTGGTGGCGGAGAGGCTGCGGAAGGATGTCGAGGGGAAAGGAATATTGCCGGAGACGCAGGCGGGCTTTAGGGTAGGTAGGAGTACTATCCACAATATCTACGTTCTGCAGCACGTGGTGGATAGAGAATTAGCGAAGAAGGGGTCGAGAGTGTACGCGTTTTTTGTGGATCTAAAAGGCGCGTTTCCGTCGGTGGATAGGGGGAGGTTGTGGGAGGCGATGGATGATAGGGGAGTGGGGAGAGGCCTGATCGAGAGGGTAAGGGAGATATAACAAGAGACCAAAGATAAGGTAAGAGGAGGACAGGGGATTTCGGAGGGATTCTGGATGGATAGAGGGTTAAGACAAGGGTGTCCGCTTAGCCCAACGCTTTTTGCGATTTTAATTGCGGATATGGAAAGTAAGCTGGAGGCCGGAGTGGTAGGAGGAGTCAGGATAGGAGGGGTTAGAATTTGGTCGCTAGCGTATGCAGATGCCATAGTGTTGTTGGCAAAAAGCGAGGAGGCCTTAAAGGAAATGATGAAGAGGTTGAGAAGATACCTGGATAAGAACAGGTTAGAACTGAATGTGGAAAAGTCAAAGGTTATGGTTTTCAGAAAAGGAGGTGGAAGGGATAAGGAGTGGAAGTGGAAGGGAAAGGCGGTGCACAGGGTGAAAGAGTTTGTGTACCTGGGCTGCTTGTTTCGGAGGAATGGCGGAGTGGATGGTCACATAAAAGAGAGAGTGAGGAGGGCAAATGTGGTGATGAGGCAGGTGTGGGGGTTGGGAAAGAAGTTATTCGCAGATGATTTTGGAAGGAGAATGAAATTGTTTGACTCACTAGTGACGAGTGTGCTATTGTATGGAGTAAAGGTGTGGGGATGGAAGGAAAGCGAAGAGGTAAATAGGACACAGGAGAGGTATGTAAAGTGGACACTGGGGCTGGCAAGGAACACGCCTAATTATATTGTCAGGAGGGAAACGGGGAGAACGAGTGCAGGGATTCTAGCGGGGAGTCGGGCGTGTAAATATGAGGAGAAAATTTTGGAAGAGGGGGGAAGTAAGCTGGTTAGGGAGTGTTGGTGGGAGAAGAAGAACAGGGGAGGGGGTGGGAAGATGGAGGTTGAAAGAGAAAGGTATTTTAGAAGGAATGGATGAAATAAGAAGGATGCATGAGGAAGGATGGAAGGTATATGAGTTGGTTAAGAAAAACAGCATGGAGAGAGAGAAGACAGCAGGGGAAGAGAGAATAAGAGAGACAAGGTTTAATGGAAACTATGTGTGGATTATGCCAAGGGCGAGAGCGCAATATTTGTGTGAGAAAGGAGAGAAAGGAAGTCAGGAGCTTATCGCGAAGATGAGATGTGGGTGCATGGAGGGTTTTAATAGGTTCTGGCTCACTAGGGAAAAGAGGATGTGTGAACTGTGTGGGAAGGGGGAGGCAAGAGTGGAGCACTGTTTGGAGGAGTGCGTAGAGGTGGAAAGGAGTGGGATAAGAATGAAGGTATTGATGCATGAAAGGGGGGACAAAAGGGCAGCAGCATGGGTGAATGGAGTCTTGGGTAAGATGGAGAAGAAGAGAAGGAAGGAGGAAGAGGAATGGAGAAGGAAAGATTGTAAATAGAGGAGGATGTAAATATAAGTAAATGTAAATATTGTAAATAGTAGATAAGTATTAGGGATTAGCCGCGAAGGCAGAGTTTGGTAATGCGAGGCAAACCAAGAAAGTAGGGACATGCGTGCGAGGCGAAGCGAGGAAGGCAATGCGATAATAGCGAGCGGCGTTAGAGATAAGGTGTGGAAGGATGTTAGTTTTAAGGGTTAGTTTTAAGAAAATTCTGTAAAAAATGAAAGTGTAAGCAAGTCAATTTTTTAAGGCCAGCAGGCTAAAAAATAAACGTTTATCTATCTATATTTCTATTGTATTTTTTACAGAATTAAGTTCGCAAGCAAATAGTAACATCGTAGCTGATATTCCTGACATGGATTATGACGACGTACGAGGACATCCAGTTCCTAGGGGCGCACCAATAAGGTTCGATGGTAGAGTCCTTGCAATAGTCCAGAGATATCGTGGGGCTCTTAGGATTATTCCACCCACAATGAGCACAACTGAATATTTCATAATGAGGCTAGCGCGAAGAAGAAGAAATGAACCACGCCGGTACGAGGCTCAGAGAGTTGACAAAGAAGAGTGGCTAGATTGGCTCGCTAGATTTGCTGAGAGAAATGTAGGTACAATTATAAAAAGTAGAATTCTCTTTTTTCAAGGCGTCATTTTTTGCGTGCCCTCTTTTTCAATAGGATAACCTCATGCTTTCATTTCAATATAAAAAAAGACTCTGGGATCCAGTGATGGGTGAGTTAATTTTTAAAGAAACTAGAAACTCATAAGTGCGCTCCGCGCGTCTAATTGTTTGGCATGCAATTATTTTATTTAAAAATGAAGTTGAATAAAATACCATGAAATTAATTTTTTCTTTTATAACTTTTATTTGTACACTTTGGTAGAACAATATAAAATGACGGCGCGTAATTAACATCTATGTTCCCCCCTGCTACTGGTGTTAAATCTCTTCATTCTGAAGAATATGCTATTATATCCGGAATTTTAGTATTAATTTTTACAGAAATACATAGTAAATTATATAACAAATTGTTTTATAAATTCAGTAATAATAGTTCAGTAAATGAAAATGAAAAACGAAGGGTAGAAACTGATGAAAAAGGCGATAAAAATTATCAGTACATTCATCATAAACTACCACCCAAGACAGATTTATGTGTAAACCTCTTTAATAAACGTTAATTTATATATTAAAATGATTTCACAAAGATTTTAAAAATTTCACAAAGATTTCAAAAGCTTTCAAAGCATTTCTTGAGTTAAACTTAAATGATTTCACAAAGTTTTTAAAAATTTCATAAAGTTTGCACAAAGATCCATATCGCTATCTAAGATATTTACACATCCAAAACAAAAAATTAAAAAGTGAAAGAGAGAAATGAAAAAAGGAATATTTATGGTTCTAAAAGAATTCCGCTTATATGCTCGATTGAAATTTTCAATCACAGTAAAAATTACAGAAAAATATATTCCAGGGGAAAAATTAGTCCACATAATCCTGAAAAAGCACAGTATCGTTTAATTAAAGAGATTATTAAAGTACTGGAAGCAATTAACAAAAAGAACAAAGACTGAAATTAATTAAAAGGAAAGTTTTTATACCATTATAAAATTTGTATTGCTTTTTTAATTCTTATTAAATATATAGTGCATATACTTTCTTATAAAAGTGAAACGGTTCAAAATGTTCAAATGGTTTTGATTTTAATATTATAGTTCAGATAGAAAACTTGTATTTAATATTAAAAAGGCTATAGCTGCATATATGTTTATATGTAAGCTGAAAAATAACCAAACTCTGAATTTGTTTACGAAAATTATTTAAATAATTATTAATTATTATAAATTTGCCAAGTATCGTAGGAAAGAGCTATTGGAAATACGTTCTTTGTTGATTCTTTGAACAAATTGAGCCTACTCTTTGAGCAATGGCCAAACTCTTAATTTGTCTCTGAAAGTTATTGAAATAATTAATAATTCTTTGAAATTTACAAAGTAACATAGAAGAAAGTCATCGGAAAGATATTCCTAATTAATTCTGTAAAAAATTGAGCCTATATGTTGAAAAATAGCCAAACTCTGAATTTGTTTATGAAAATTGTTTAACTAATTAATAATTCTTGTAAATTTAACACAACAAAAAAACATAGAAAAGAGTCATCGGAAAAAAACATTCTTAGTTAACTCCATAAATAAATTAAGCCTATTTGTTAAAAAATCTCCAAACTCTGAATTTGATTGCAAAAATTGTTTGAAAAATTAATAATTCTTGCAAATTTGCAGCAAAAAGTTATCGAAAGACATTCTTTGTTGATTCCGTATACAAATTCAGCCTATTCGCTGAAGAATAGCCAAACTCTGAATATGTTAATGAAAATTGTTTAAATAATTCATAATTCTTGTAAATTTTCAAAGTATGGTAGCAAAGAGTTATTTGAAAGACATTCTTTGCCAATTCTGTGAACAAATTGTGCCTATTCGCTGAAAAATAGCCAAACTCTGAATTTTTTATGAAAATTGTTTAAATAATTAATAATTGTTGTAAATTTGCCAAGCATTGCAGCAAAAAGTTATCGAAAGAAATTAGTTTTTGATTCTGTGAAAAAATTAAGCCTATTCGCTGGAAAACAGCCAAACTCTGAATCTGTTTATGAAAATTGTGTAAATAATTCATAATTCTTGTAAATTTTCAAAGTATGGTAGCAAAGAGTTATTTGAAAGACATTCTTTGCCAATTCTGTGAACAAATTGTGCCTATTCGCTGAAAAATAGCCAAACTCTGAATTGTCGTGTCACGTGTTATATCACTCCCCTATGTTGTATTCACGTGGACTCGAACGGTCGTTTTCGTGAGTTTTCCGTCTTTTTTCTGTTTGTGAATGAGTGAAATACTTAATCAGTGCGTGAAACAATCACGCTAAGTTATTCTTTTGGGAACTTTTTGCGCACCTACTAGAAGTGGATCAACAACAGAGAGAATATGGACAGCCTGGATTTTCACGTTTGGAAATACTACAATTTGCACTTTGGCCAACTCGAATGTCATAGCGGTTTGCCTCTTCCGCCTTGACCTATAAGCATCCTTTGAACGAAGTATCTTCAGGCATTTCCGATTCAATTTCCATAGAACGAGGTAACATCTCCGTATTTTCATGTTAAATCTTTGGTATGTGCTTTTTGCTACTTGGCCCGCACGGTTTTTTCTGGAAAAGCGAAAAGGGGAATAGTGGAATCTTTGTTTGAATTCATACGGCAGTGCTCGCCCAACCCTTTCCATCACGGTTTGAGGGTCAAAACAACAGAACCGGTTTCGAATCCATCGCGTTAATGATCCTTAAAAACTTTGTTTAAGTGTATTTAGAAATTTGCAAAAACCCTGTCTTGTTTACAGATTTCCAGGATGGTTTGACAGTTCATCATTGTTATCTCGAGCTGTCTTTTTCTTTCTTCTTCACACTGATTGAGGGGAATGGACAAGGTGTTCACTAAGATTTACATCTAATTTTAGTTTAAGGGGCGGGATACTCAGTGCATTTGAGTTTTGCGACCCGACCTAATTTATTTCTTTTTAGGTTTTCGGCATCCCTTATCATGAATCCACCCAAGTTCGCCGGAAAGCCAAGTTTTCCGGGCTCGGGCTTCCCCAATCCGGAATGTGCGTGGATGGGGCCCCGGACTTTCGCATGGACAAGCACTGGAAGTTGCGTCTTCCTCGTCTGTGAGTGGGTATTTTTCGGGACATCAGAGGGTGCATCCCCCCGTACAGGCTCCTTTAAGAGACCCGGTTCCTTCCCACTGCACTGCCGCTCACAAAGAGAGTCGCCTGGATCTTACGATTAAAAGTTTGGAGGGTAACCACTCAGTAACGTTACTGCACTCATCATTTAAGGAGACCTCAGAGCGTCTACCCCTAATGTCGGTGATGAGAATCGGTCGAATGAGAGGTCTTTGGGAGAGGATTCCCTAATGTACAATTATTCTGACGACCATATCAAATGGTCTAAGCCGGAATCTACTTCAGCCCTATACCCAAGAAACGCCTCCCTCCATTTTTAGTTTTTTTGGAGTGCGGTATCAGAGGAAGAAATGTAAGAAAGTACGACCCTCTCGCGTGAGTAGATAAGATCAGTTCTCGATCATGTTGTTGATCAGTTGTCTCGGGCATCATGATGGGCTTTGGCAGAAGCAAAAACACGCTTGCGTTAGCATTGGAATTAAAGGGTGCGTTCAATGCTGTTCTGCCGGGGCCCTTGATTGATGAGATGAGAGACTTAGTTCCGGTAAGGTTTCCGGTAAGATTGCTTAATCGTGTCTCCTTTTTGGTCGGCAAACGGGACTCTTCTTCTCATCGGATGGAGGCAATCCGAAAGCTTGTGGGGTAGGCATTCCCCAGGGTGGAGTTCTCTCTCCGCTCCTATTCAACTTGGCCCTTAGAAAGCTGGGACAATATCACCCAGCTGGCATAAGGGAAAGTCCAGTATTTATGCAGACCTATATTTATATTTATTGCACCTGTACGTCACGGGTGGCTCTATCAACGAGGCATCCGTCCTCCTAAGAATGGCGACGGAAGGATTCACCCCCTGGCTCGCGACTTTGGGGCTTTCCATCTCAAGCCCAAGACATCTCTATCACGATAGATCAAACACTTATTCAATGCCAGCTCATCCTTAATTATCTTGGCATCACGCTTGATAGAAGACTGTCCTGGATTAAAGAATTATTAGGAGGTGAAGATATAGGGCAACAGAACTGCGACATAGAACATAATGCATTAGAAAAACCAATTGAAAAAGTCTGTGTCACTGAGGCTAGAGATATAATTAAGAACTTAAAAAACGGTAAGTCTGCTGGTGTAGGCAGTATTAGCGCTGAAATTCTTAAATACGGTGGCGAGTACATACCTCACAGGTTGTGCGAATTGATAAATTTATGTATCGAGACGGGAGAAGACCCAGACGATTGGAGAAAAGCGATTATCGTACGAATATACAAAAGAAAGGGAGATAAAAACAACTGCAATAATTACAGAGGTATCAGCTTATTAAGCACCGTAAGTAAAGTATACCCAAAAATACTTATTCGTAGGGTAATGAAAATTACAGAAGAAAAGATATCGGAAGTCCAAAGTGGAAAGAAAGTTTTCTATGCATTTGTTGACCTAGAAAAAGCATTTGATAAGGTAAATAGATAGAAGTAAACTTAGGGAAGTCCTTAAATAATATGGAGTCAATGAATGGCTCCTACAAGCAATAAAAACAATATATACAGGTAGTAAAGCGAGTGTGACGGTTAATGGGAAACGGAGTGACTGTTTCGATATTATGCAAGGCGTGAAACAAGGATGCGTTATGTCCTCATGGCTATTTATCATATTTATGGATAAGTGTCTAAGAATGGCCCTCTTCGACGAAGAAGGTATAGATCTCGAGACAGTGAGGGTACGTGAGTTAGCTTTCAAAGATAACAAGATTGTTATGGCACAATCAATCGAGGACTTGCAAAGAATGTTGAATAAACTTAACACAAGCACGAAGAACATGGGCCTCAAAATTAACGTAAATAAAACAGAAATCATGGTGTTTGAGGGAAAAAATGAGAAAACAATGTGCAACATTGTCCTAAATGATGACAGATTAGAACAATAATAGATTTAAGACTTTCACGATGATCCATTATAATAAATTTAAATTCAAAATTTAAAGATTTTTCGGGTTTCAATCGTGTGCGAAACTATGAATGTTGCCGACGTTTCGTGAACATTGCAGTTCACTTCTTCAGCGACAGAGGGAGAAGACGAAGGCCCAATAATAATAGCGTTAGTTTTAGCTGGATTTAAAGCAAGACCGTTAATTTCAGCCCAAAGCACCACCCGATCTATGTCCTCTTGGATTTGACTGAGAAGTCTATTCAATTCTGCAGCAGGTCCGGAAAGGTACAATTTGAAGTCATCGGCGTATTTAAGATACTTACAAAATTTTAGATCACTTCCAAGATCAGAGGTATACAAGTTAAAAAGCGTAGGTGCAAGTGTGGACCCCTGCGGAACTCCACTCTTAACTTCCACCCATTCAGACATATCAGCATTACTAGTCTTTACACGTTGTGAACGATTACTTAAATAGGAGGCAAACCACTTTATTACTGAATTGGACATTTTTAAAGATTTGAGTTTTTGTAAAAGTTAACTGTGGTTCACTGTGTCAAAAGCCTTAGAAAAATCAAAAAGTACCACAACCGTAATCTCTTTTTTATCGATCGCCAGCTTAACATCAGTAGTGAGTTTTAGGGACGCTGTGAGCGTACTATGTTTGGCTCTGAAGCCCGATTGCATAGGGTCTAATAATTTATTAGTATCTAGAAAATTTGTTAGTTGTCTGTGCACCATCCGTTAAAGTGGCTTTGATAACACATTAAGGATAGAAATTGGCCGGAAGTCATTAGTGGAAGTAGGACTGGTAATTTTAGGTATCGGTTGTATTAGTGCCTTTTTCCATATAATTGGAAAAATACCACTTTGTAAAGATGCATTATAAATCTCCAATAATATTAGGAAGATAACTGGAACAGCTAACCGGATCATTTTTATCGATATTCCATCCATACCGATCGCATTAGAATTAACTTCCATTACTTCCTTGAGGAAAGTCTCAGGAGTAATATCAGAAAAAAAGAAAAGTTTGCAGAGGTAAATTGGAAGAGGCAGTTGGAAGTTGTGTCACAATAGGTTTCAACATAAATGTATTAAGGAATTCATTAGTAGAGAAATGTTGATCATGATATTCCTGTTTAGCTGGAATTAAACGCAAGCGCCTGAGAAGATGAAAAATATTTTCTTTTTTGTTTTTATTTCTAAATGCGTTAAAGTTAAATTGGTTTTCAGAGTCCCTAATTTTCGTCTGCACAAGATTCCGAAGCTTGCGAAATTCCGCTTGTATACTAATATTCCTGGTTCTTCTTGCTAATCTACGTTTCGTGTCCCTTTTTCTCATCAATTCTCTTATTTCTGTAGTAATCCATGGGGCCGTTTCCCTTTGAGAACGTGGTACATATAAAGGCGCGAATTCGTTAAATGCATGAGTCAAAATGGTGATTAGACCGTTTACCTTTGTATTCACGTCACGAACTGAGGATAAATTTGCCCAATCATATGACATTAAATGATCCTGAAACTCTTGTTCATTGATTAGTGTAAGATTTCGAGTCAGTGTAGGAGTAGGTTTAGGAGGGAGATTACTGGACATTTGGTACTCAATGTTAAAAAGATCATGATTAGATGCTGTGAATGCTGTGAATAGGATAGTACTTTTTCAAGGTCATCTACAATAATTAAGTCTGCGTGTACTAGTAAAATTAGAGTGATGAGTGGAATCATGTGGCACTGTAGAAAGTCCCGCGGAGTAAATTACAGATTTCAAATGTTTAGTCAGATTAGTATTCGAATTCAAATTTGTGTTCAAATCTCCAGTAAGTATTATGCTATTATAATTAGGAGTAAGTGTAAATATTTCTTATTCAAGTTCTTTACTATAGTTAGCGTTAGGAGGTTTATAAATAACCCCAATTAGCAAACAATCCCCCCCGCAATACACCTCAACAAACAGAAAGTCAGCGGCAGGATAATTAGCCTGTGGACTCACTGATACTACTGAACCCCTGAGACTTTCATGTATATAAAGACAGACCCCGCCCCCCTTCTCTATTCTCTGTCCCTACGAAAGAGCATGTAACCCTCCAAAAACATAGTACTCGAAGGGATGTCGGGTTTAAGCCAAGTTTCAGACACTGCGATGATATGGTATGAACACGTACTAAAATAGTATTTAAACTCAAGGAAATGTGCCGAGAGAGACTGAGCATTAACGTGGCAAAATCTTAACTTGTCCATGAGATGAATGAACAGTTCAAATTCCGATATATGTTATTATTTTCCAGAAGACGAAGCTCGTAGTAAAGTATAGAGTTACAGTAAAAGATAATAACCAAAACAAGCCAGACTTCTCGAAAGAGGACATATATAAACCGAAAATCTGTAGTACATGTAGTGTGAGTAGCCATACCGTAAATATGCAAAGATGAAATAAAATAAAAGCTACACACATAAACGAAATATACCTTTTTATAAAAAATGAAACATTTCTTTCCGCATGACCCAATAGTAAATTGTAGTAAATACCTCCATGTAGCAATTGGATTTACCACCCAGTGGGCACAAAACCATGAACATCCCAAGAACGTCCTTGGGACGTCCCCAGAACGTCCAATGTCAGTTCAATGAACGTCTCTAAGCCGTCCAATGTCCTAAAGATGTCCTAAAGACGTCTTAAAGACATAGGACGTTCTCAGGACATCTTTCGTACTGACATTGGACGTCTTGAAGGCATCCCTAGGATGTCCTAAAGACATGTTCCAAAAGACGTCTTAGGGATGTCCCGAAGAAGTCTCTAGGACATCCTTAATTTTTTTGCCCACTGGGCACTAACCAAAATATGCCAAACAGAGTACGCATAAGTAGGAATGAATAGAAAAAGGTAGAATCCAAAAACGAGTAGTAAGGAACTAAAATAAAATTCTTTGAAACAGGATATATACTTAGAATGACGATATTGGTTTTAAAGATGATCCAACGTCCATACAGTGATTGCTAGCGAAATCCATCAAGATCCTGAAGATAAGAAAGTATAATTCTCTGCGAACCTTCCTCCTTACGGCAGAAGATTTTTCCACCAGAGATCCATAGGAACTTTATCTTCTTAGCTCTTTTCAAGTTTAATGCCTCCTTATATATAAGACCATTGTATTTTGTTAAGGTTTCTCTAATGTAGAGGATGCATTCCTCCCCACCAGTCCAGCCAATATTTTTTGTAGAAAAATCTCGCTTCTTCTTTCGTTTCTGAATAAGACGAAAACAAGTCTCTTGCTGACTAAATTTTGCAATTATAATCGGAGGTCGGGACTGACCTGAAGCATTCAATTCGTAGGGTCGTGTTCTAAAAATAGAAATAAGACCCTCTTTGGAGTAAGGGACCTCCAAAGCGGCCGCAATTTCATTCATAACAGCTGGAAGGTCCTCCCCCTGTTTGAAAGGCAAACCATGGATTTCTACAACATTAGCTAGAGAAGCCTGCTCCATTAAGTTGCACTTGTGCTCCAAGTGCGCCACCTGGGAAGTCAATTTATTTTCAGTAACTAAAAGTTTCTTTGTCACTTCTTGAAGCTCATGAATTTCTGTAACATTTGTGGCAACAGTCGTTTCAACCGTAGTTATGCGTCGAGAGTTTTAAATGATATTATCCTTCATGCTATTGATTGAGGTATTTAATTTACTCTGAAATTTTTCAAATAAAGCAGTCATATGCTTAAGTGACGCCTCTTGCACTTCAGTTACCGATTTTATTATGGCCTCACTGACCCCAGGATCCAGAGATGTTGTGGGCGACCCTGACCTGTTGACGTCATCGGTAGCAGTCTCCGTTGTCCCCAATGTAGAAGAATTTTTTCTTTCTCGTCGAGCAATTTCGTTTGACGCCAAAGTTGAACATGCACCGCAAAACCACTTCTTTAGACCCTTTTTTACTTTATCTTCTTCCTTCACGCATCCACTGTGCACTAAAATGCTACATTTTCCGCATGATAATAGTCCAGGGGCCCCTCTAGTAATTGCACCACTGCAGATGCCACACGCCACCATGATAGTGGGTGTCTGTTCAAAACTCACGCGGACAAAAAGTTCACAAATTCCGGTTTTCTGACAGAAAACGTTCACACCACTTAGAAAATCTGAAACACAACTGCTTCTAGTTCATTTAAAACAAAAAATTTATACAAAATTCGCCCGTGTATAAAAACTGTTAAGCAAAAATACCGGAGCCCATTAAACCACGTCTCTAGTCACGACCAGTGCTGTAAAAATCTTTTGGAATAGGACAATATAACTAGCAGTTTGTATACGAAGATCGGGCCTCATAAACAGATAAACTTTGATCAGATGTTCTTCAAAATGGCATTTTAGGTTTCGAAACATTGTAAATTAATTCGGAAATACGAAGGATTCTAAAATATAAAATCAAACACCACTAAATTTATAAGCGACGCGACACTCTCATAACATGTGATCACTTAGGAAGTTCTCACGATAGTAACAGGTTAACTGAGTAGTTATTTCTTATCACCAATGGTCTGATTTTAGCACTACTCGAGACTTTTTTTCTGAGTCTTATTCAGTTATGGGAGAACGCGGATATCTCTGGCATGCGCAGTAGTGATTCCTGTGTATTTTTAGGTTGACACATGGGGTGAGATAACGTAAAAATACACAGGAATCACTACTGCGCATGCCAAAGATATCCGCGTTCTCCCATCACTGGTCTTACTTTATTACTCGAAATGAGCCCTGATATAATACTTTTTATTTTGCAGGGGCAGTATGGGCGCGATGTACTTGCAGGTGCTATGGAAACGGTATCGAATCGCGATTTGCGTGCAGCGCATGAGCAACAGAACGCTGAAGATAATGCTATACGCGCCGAGCAAGAAGAGTTTATACTGTTCCATCACGGCGATGATTATAGGACTGCACTTGAGATTCAACGCACAGCTGCAAATGAGCATTTTACCCGCATGGAAGATCAGTGGGGTCAGGCCGGTCTATATGAACAACGAAATCACGCCTTTCGGATTGCTCAGGAAGCTAATCTTGATCTAAATGAAGACCCAAACGTTAGCGCTCTCATGCATAGACTCAGTATTAATACCCAACACGGCACATCTGCGGCTAGTTCTAGTTCTACTTATGGTACTAGTGAACATCGGCCCACTCCCAGGGTTACTAATATGCAGCGCCTACAGGACTTGGCAAGACGTAGCAGACAAAGTGACTATCAAGGATATCCCGCTTATCAAGGATATACAGGATATCCCGGAAATCGAGGACGTAGCGGAAATCGAAGAAGTAGCGGAAATCTAGAATAAATCAGTAATCAAGTATAATTGGGAAATTAATCTTAAAACTTATACCATAGTTTAACATTGATTTCCGAACATTTATTTTTGTTATAAATAACTTAAGTTAAAAAATAAAAGATTTTCACCCTTTCTTCGGTGAAAAAAAATTACTTTTCAACTGTTATGTATCATCATGTATCATCATCATTTTATGTAACATGTAATGCATGTAAGTGAATGTAACATGAAATGCTTAACACTGTTATGAATAATTCAAGTAAGCAAATAGAAAATCTTTATCTATTTTTTGCGGAAACAATATTATTCTTCATCTTATATCTATCAAAATAGTTTCGCATACACATTAAACTTTAGAAAATTGTAAGCACTTAACTTGATGGTTAGATTGAATTTTCAGAATACCTTCCACCTATGCGGTAGGGAAGATCATTTCGCTCGTATAGCTACGCACTCTCTTCAAATGAACCAGTGAAATCTCACTGATTTTCAGAGAAATCTCACTGGTTGAAACAGTCAGAAGTGTGTCACTAACAATTAGTGCGATTTCACTGGTTCGCGCAGTGGAATTCCGTCACTGGTTTCATCAGTGAGGTTCACTGGTTATTCAGTACCAGTAGTGATCTCTTCGCACGCGTTGTCGTGCATCAGGTGGTTAGGTATGACACTTATCATTCATCACTTTTGTGCTGACCTTTGCAGATTATCTTTGAGGGCCGGTCGACAATGAGAGTCGTAAGCGTCAACGTTCGAACGTATATGCGTATTTGACGTCATACGTACGTTGTTGCCAACTATCCGAGCAGTTTCACCGTTTCGCATTTTTCGTTTTCTCGTTGCGACCGTTGGTAACAACGTACGTATGACGTCAAATACGCATATACGACGTTCGAACGTCGTATTTACGACTCTCACTGTGGACCGGCCCTGAAGAACAGCACTTTACTCTGTGGCGTTTACGACAACTCGCTCTGAGCTCGCTTTGAGCTTGAAGGGGAGCTCAACCTCTTTTTAGGATATAATCTAACGGCCATGCAGTCACATAAATTGCCTTGGTTGAGCTCCCCTTCCAGCTCAGAGCGAGCTCAGAGCGAATTGTCGTAAACGCCACTGGCCAAAGATATATATTTGCTCTGGCAACAATATATGAGGGCCGGGCTGCAAATAGGATGTAATATATTGCACCCAACTGTGGGAAGGCCCGTCATTACGTCAACGTGTCCCGTCGCTCAAAGTCAAAACCAACCCAGTGGGTACCGGGACATCTTAAATGCGTCCTTAGAATGCGTCACTATGTCATGTGAGTTGATGTCTTTAAGACATCCTTGGGATTTTTTCATGTCTTTAAAAGGTCCTCAGGACGTCATCAAGACGTCCGCCAAAAAACGTCCATAGAACAACTTTAGACTTGTGTGGCCCACTGGAAAGTCCCCACTTTCGAGCGAAAGATATTATATCCCCTGCAGTGGGACTCCGATGCCGTGTCGAAAGTCGAAAATCGAACGAACCTCTTTTTCTAACGTGTGGAGATAGAAGGAGACGTTCGTTCGATTTTCGACTTCGAAACACATCGGAGTTCCACTGCTGCTTATTGACACACGCGTACCATACGGCTGCAGCTTCATGTCTTAGCCGCGTGGAGCGCTAAAAATTTTATCGATGGTGGGGAGTGCGCTTTCTGTGGTTTTCCCGACGATGATATTAATCATGTGTTATGGGCCTGCCTTAAATACTTAGATTCCAGAAAATTACTTGAATCTTCTCTTATAAAAAATAGGTTTTTCCCACCGTTTACTATTGAACCCTTCCTCTACAATCTAACAAATAAAGCTTTTCTTCCTATCCTACAATTCTCTAAAAACAATAATTTATGTATTTAATTCACTTTAGGGTACCTTTTCACGGACCATGGATTTTGAATAAATCATGGAATTAATATTTTACATAGGATTCATTTCTATTTACCTTGTTGGTTTATGGAAAATCTGATTGGTCGAGAACCTAGATTGGAACCCTATGTGAAATATTAATTGAATGAATAATTCAAAATCGAGGTCCGTGGAAAGGCACCCTTATACTTATGTACAAACAGGAGCTCTAATTGCCACATTTCGTTCTTTTTAGTATCACATTATTCTTATCTCTCTAAGATTCAAAACATATTTCGCGCCTTTATTTTCGATACACAACACCATCTTCATTTTACTTCCACCAACCTTGCGTATTTTAACCTCTCTACTTTCCAAACCATTTTTTTCCTAACCAAAAACCTAACCTGCGGCCCTGGTGCAGTGGAGCAAAGATATTGTGGAGTGTGGATAAAGAAGAAGAAGAATGGTAAGGAGACCAAACGACAATGCGCGTGCGAATGAAAAATGAACCTCGAATTTTCGGACATAGTTCGGGGGAAGACGTACGCTGAATTGTAAAGGAGTTCACCTCGTTTTGAGTGGAATATTTGCAGAAGTTTTTGATTGATGGCTTCGTCGCGGTAAATTTGAATTATGAATAACCCACCAATCAAAAAGGTCTAGCAGATATTCCACTTAAAACGAGGCGAACTCCTTTAAATTTCAGGACAGTTTGGAAGATTCATTCAGCTTAATTCGATGCGCAGTAGGTTTCTATGGGACCTACGGCTGCGCAGTAGTGTTTTAAACCCTCCCAGTATATTATCAGACATAAATATTATGATTATTTCCCATATTTTTGAAAAAATGAAAAACCAAAAAATAATCCAAATTTTTATTTATTTTTTTATTTTCTTTCATAAATATAGGAAATCATTATGATACGTGTGTCTCGTGATATACTAGGAGCGTAAAAAAAACTACTGCGCAGCCATAGGTCCCATAGAAAACCACTGTGCACCGAATTAGGTAAAATAAATCTTCCAAACTGTCCTGAAACTTGCCATGCAACATTCCCTCACAAGCGGACATTTTCTTGATTGACCCAACCTTGCCTTAACCTTTCAATGCAATATTCCCACCTTACATTGCAAGTTTCCGGAAATCTTCACAGAGTTTTTTGTGCTATCTGGGTTGTATATTCAATTATACTGTTACTTTTGACTAAACATTCAAATTCTTTAGTTGAAATATCCAATGGTATATTTTTCTTTGAAAATTTATCTTTTTGTTTGAAAATTCAAATACTTGGTTAAAAGTTGTACTACTTTACTAAACATATATATTGTTTTAAAATTTATCTCTTTGGTTGAAAATTTGTCTACTTTGTTGAAATCTCGTTTTTTAATGAATTTGACTATTTTGGACTTAATATTGAAATTTTTTTATTTGAAATATCCACTATTATATTTTTCTTGGAGAAATTATTTTTTTTTAATTCAAATACTTGGTTAAAAGTTGAACTACTTTGCTACAAATAATTTTTTTTTTAAATTGATCTCTGGTTCAAAATTCAACTATTTTGTTGAAGCTTGGCTTCTTCAAAAAAATTCTTTTTTTTAAAGTTAAACTACCTCATTAAAAATGCTTTTTTTTAAATTCAACAACAGTGGTTGAAAGTTGAACTAGTTCGTTTAAAAAAATTTTTTAGTTGAAGATTTATCTCTTTGGATGAAAAGTTATCTATTTTTTTGAAATTTCGTTCTTTTATGAATTTAAATCTTTTTTGGTTCAAATATCAACTATTATATTTTTCGTTAAAAATTCACATTTTTTGTTTCAAAACTCAACTACTTGGTTGAAAGTTGAACTAGTTTGTTAAAAGAATCATTTTCTAGGTTGAAAATTCATCTCTTTGGTTAAAAATTTAACTATTTTGTTGAAAATTCGTTTTTTTTTTATAAATTCAACTGTTTTTAGTTAAAAATTAAAATCTTTTTCTGTTGAAAAAATATCAACTATTAAATTCTTTGAAAAAAATTCATCCTTTTTTGTTAAATGTTAAACAACTTTGTTAACAATTCAATTTTTTGTTGAAAACGCAACTACTTGGTTAACAGTTGAACTAGTTTGTGAAAAAGATAATTTTTTTTGGCTGAAGATTCATCTCTTTGATTGAGAATTTATCTTTATTCTTGAAACTTCATTTTTCATGAATTTCGCTGTTTTTGATTTAAAATTAAAATCTTTTTTAGTTGAAATATGAACTATTATATTTTTCGTTGAGAATTCATTCTTTTTTATTGAAAATTTAAACACGTGGTTAAAAGTTGAACTACTTTGTTAAAAATTAATTTTTTTGTGGTTAAAATCTCATCTATTCGGTTAAATATTTATATATTTTAATTAATTTTGTTTCTTTAATAATCCAACTGTTTGATTGAAAATTTATGTTTCTGTTGAGGATACAACTGTTCTGTTTAAATTTGGACTGTTTTAGTTGAATTGAACTGCTTTTTTTTTATTTAAAACTCGTTACATTTTTTGGTTGAGAATTCAGCTTTTTGGCCTGAAATTTATTCAAATACTTGGTTGAAAGTGGAACTATTTTAATAAAAATTACTTTGTTATTTTGAAAATTCATCATTTCAAATATCAATTTTCATCAGTTGTCAAAAATATTGTACTTGATTTGCTTTTCTATTATTTGAAATTTTGAAAATTAAATATATTAAGAAAAATCATAGAAAACCTTATATGAATTGAGAAATATTTTTTCTTTTCAATACTTTTGCGCGGTTAAATAAAAATCTTCAAATTATCTAATAAATTATTATAATTATTAGATAGCAAAGTGCGCGCACGGTGCGACGCACGTGCGTTGTACCACGTGCGGATTTTCTCGCACGACGTGCGCGCAGGGGATGACACAGCTGCGTCCTCATATGCGTGACAGGTGTGTCGCACGTCGTGAGGGTCGCACGTCATGCGTGCCGGTGCGGGTATGGTGCGTGCACACATTTAGAATTTTTAGAGGGTACAGAAAATATTTGCATTAATGTTTTCAAATAAAGAGTACGTAATTTATCATGAACGTATTTTTTATTATAGGGGGAAGGAATATTTATACATTTTAGTTGCGCATTAGCAATTCAGTTTCCGCATGTTTGTATCAACAATAATAAATATTTTTCGCTGCAACTACAAGATACAGGCACATAAAACTGACAGAAAACATAAAGAAGTAAATAGCCTATTTGTTGTTTGAATGATAAAAAAAACAAGATTGAACAGAAGTTAACTGTTTTTAATTATTCAAAACAGAAATAGGCTATTTATATCCGTTTTCACGTTTCTCAAAGTTTCAGCGAAAGATATTTATTATTTTGGGCACAAACATGCAAATATCGTAAGCAAAAAATGCCCTTAACGATACTAACATTAAAACGCACGCATTTACATAACTGTAATATTTAATATCACAACCTGCAGGATCTGATACTTTTGCGAGATCAGCTTGATTTTCCTCGACCTCTGACCTTTCAAGTGTTGGCTTCAGTGACTTTCTATACCGTTGCTTCGTTGCCCGAAGAACCTCCTGGATTTCCACCTTGTATTCTGCTACGTTGACCAGCCCAGGAAAGAGAGTTCTGTGCGGCTTCTAAATAAATGAATAAATACAGCAAATAAATAATCATATAATATAATATATAATATAATTTGGACCACCCTATGGGGGTATGTACAAAAATGAGTTTATAATGATGAATCATAAAAAAATGAATTTTTAGCAAAACAATTAAACATTCAAGCAAGTAGTTAGATTTTCAACCGAAAAGAGATTAGTTTCCGACCATGAAAATTACTTTTCCACCAAAAAGGACGAATTTTAAACAAAATGTATGATTTCTTAACAAAATAGTTAAATTTCTAATGAAAAAAGGTAAATTTGCACTGAAAATCAAATAATTACATTTTAATTAAAAAGAAAAAATAATTATCAAAAAGTATTTTCCAGAAAATACTTATATCTTGAACTACAGAGATGAATTTTTAACTAAAATGCTGAACGAATTTTCTGAACTATTGTTTATTAATACAATTAAAGTAATATAATATTTAAAACTTTCTAAAAATGTTACAGTTAGATTCAAGAATTTAAAAAAATGATACGTCCTGAAAAATATACACTGTAAAGAATTTTTCTTGGAACTTTATCACACGTTCTTGTAATTATATTAAAACTCGCAAAATCACTTCTTTCAAAGTAGTGAACTTACTAATATGAAAAGAAAAAACATGACAAGATTTTGTAAATTAACCCTTTGAGGCGCAGCGTATCGTATATGATACACCAAACTTTTTTCAGTTTTCTATACATACCGCGACCGTTTACAGCTCAATCGCTCTCGAATAAACTTCTACACCATCATTAGTACTTAGGTTTCGTAATGCTTTGATTGAAAATTTATTTATTTAATTATTTATAAACAAACAAATTGGAAAATTTTCGATTTTTTAAAATAAATTCGGCCGTGGACAGACTTTTTAAGATAATCTTATGAAAATTTGTATGAAAGGGTTTTCGAAGTCACTGATCACGAATCCGGTATCAGAATTTGAAAAATCAAAATGGCGGATCCAATATGGCGGCTATTTTAGGTTAGAATTGCGGTTTTCTGAGTAATTCACTTGGAAAAAGGTATAAGGGGATTTACGGGCTTGCTCATCACGAATATGAATTAAGATTTGAAATGCCATGGTCACCATATTGGATCCGCCATTTTGAGTTTCGGAATTTTGAGGTGAGATTCATAATCAGCGAACCCCGTGAACCTCTGTCTGAGTGAATTACTTAGAAAACCGCAATTCTAACCTAAAGTAGTCGCCATATTGGGTCCGCCATTTTGATTATTGAAATTCTGAATTCATGTTCGTGATAAGCGACCTCGGAAACCTCCGTATACCTTTTCCCAAATGAATTACTCAGCAAACCGTAATTCTAACTGAAATAGCCGCCATATTGGATCCGCCATTTTGATCTATCAAATAATTTCCTACTTTGAAAGAGGTTAATTTACAAAATCTTGTAAGACTACTACGCTGAAAGTGATGTTTTTTCTTTTCAAATTAGTAAGTTCACTACTTTGAAAGAAGTGATTTTGCGAGTTTTAATATAATTACAAAAACGTGTGGTAAAGTTCCAAGAAAAATTTTTTACAGTGTAGGTAGGCCCGGCCAACACTGAACAAAAGTAGTTTGGGCCTCAATGGCCTCCATGCAATCTCAAGCCTACTTATTACTAATATTCACAGTGTAGGAGGAACTATTTTGTGTGAGGTTATGTGTATGTATACATAAAGAATATTTTACTTACCGCATACGAGATTAACACCGTATTTGTCAAAATGTGTAAGTTCTGACACGTACGCCACTGATTATTATATTATCGAAATCGTCTTACACATGTGAAAAAACCGGTTACGCCGAAAAGGAGAATAAAACAAAATATTAATAAACACGCGGACCATTCGACACAAATCGAGAGGAACGGGGGGCCGCAGAGTCACATACACATAAAAATCCTATCGCAAGAATAAAATTTGCGATCGAGAACCGACACGTTTTCTCGCTAAAAACTCGCAAAACGAAACAGTGCGAAACCGACAACGGAAGTCGACAACAGCTGTTACGGGGCGTCGGGCGATTACTTTTCGACCGACGCGACGGGGTCTGCGCCGTATATTATTCAGCTAATGCGCGCAGTTTTTAAATATAGCTCCTCTTATTTCTACTTCAAAATAATAAAAAATGAATACAATACGATTGAAAATTAAAGATGCATTTTTTAAATTTCTGAACAAATTTTTTAAACATTGATTTTAAATTACATTTTCAACTCAATTTAATGTTAAACTTGAAATTAAACGCACAAATTGAAGTTATAAACATAAATAAATATGTAAAGTAGAAATTATACCAAAAATTTCATTTTTTTATTTACTTAATTTCAAATTCAAATTGACAAAAGGCTAATTGAAATTATTTGTATAGTCGATTAAAGTTGGAAATTATAGTTTTAAAATGAATAAAATGCATATTGTACGTTGAAACTATACAACCATGCATTCAATAATTCTTCCTAATTTCCTAATTTATTCTTATTATAAAATCGAGAATGTTTTAATTTTTGTAAATAAAAAATTTTTACTATATCAAATAATTCAATCTTTAATTATAATAATTATCAATATTTTCAAAAATTTTATTACAATAATAATAGTTTACTATTATTATAGATTAGCAGTTCGAACTCGAAAGTTCATTGCCTCA
>CAKNYM010033990.1:0-47047 GCA_932195095.1 Andricus curvator
TATCCTCTACAGGACTACGCCTCGAAAAGGACTCGGATCCGAGTCGATACATGTCGGCAATATTTTAATAAAAACATCAAAAACCCGGAAAAGGCCTTCACTACATTAATATTATAAGATACCGGAAAAAAATTAAAACATTTATTTATTAAAACTGATTTATTATTTATTATTATTTAACTAGCAGTAAATGCACGCGCGCAAAGCCCGCGTTTATGTCCTTCAGTTTATGTTTTCCAACATTAAAAATACAAACAAGTTAAAAATCTATACTTAAAGACATTTTAAAATATTGACAGTTTAAAGAAATCTGAAAGAGTCATTGATAATTAATAACACAGGCCGACAAAATTTGACAAAAGTCAAAAGCCAGAAAGCACACCAAACATTTCCGAAGGATTTTGATGCGCTGAATCCGAATCCGAACTCAAAATTGCTCCTGTACGTCAGGTTTTCAAGATATCCTAACCTAAAAGTGCAAAAATGGTTATTCTTAGCCATATTTGAGGCAATATAACACGATCAACAATTTTTTTTTCTAAAAACTGCTAACGTCATCGTTTAGTACTCCTTTTTATCTTCCATTTTCATTTTTGATCGTCCCGAACCATTTCAGTTCCACAATGCATTGTGGAACAATGCAAGGTGAAGAGAAACTGAATGGTTAGTGTGTGATATCTCGGCGAAAAAAATCGGTTCGGGATGATCAAAAATGAAAATGGAAGATAAAAAGGAGTACTAAACGATGGCGTTAGCAGTTTTTAGGGGAAAAAATTGTTGATCGTGTTATATTGCCTCAAGTATGGCTAAAAATAGCCATTTTTGCACTTTCAGGTTCGGATATCTCAAAAACCTGACGTATAGGAAAAATTTGGATAACGGATTCGGTTTTAGGATACCAAAATCCTTCGGGGTCACATAGTCCGGTCTTTGGCTTTAAATTTTGTCGGCCTGTGTAATTTTGAATCAAAAGAAACTGTATGGAATGATTCTAAATTGAAAACATTCCAAATAAAACAATTTGAGATTACGTAAAATTTTGAAAAAAGACATTTCAAATGAAATAAAAAAGAATTGAATCTCTATCATTTATAAATAAGAGCAATCAAAAATGAATAATTTTAAATTGAAAGTATTTAAAATTGAAAAATGTTTAAAGAAGAAAATGATTTTTATCAAATCTTCATTATTTTTTAAATTTATTTGATAAAATTGACTTATTATTTATTATTATTTTTCATTTCCCAACATTAAAAGTATAAACAATTTAAAAATTCATCTTTAAATTTTTGTTAAATATCAGGAGTTTGAACAAATTTGAAATAATAATTAATAATTTTGAATTAAAAAAAAAGATGTTGAACGATCTTTAATTGCAGAACGTTCCAAATCAAACAATTTTACACTATGTAAATTTTGAAAAATGGACAATAGTACAAATGGAATAAAATGGAATTGAATTTGTATATCACTTTTCTAAATAAAAATGTTTAAAATTCAGTAAATTGAAAGTGTAAGTTGAAAAATGTTTAAAGAAGAAAATGATTTTTTTTCAATTAATGACTATTTTTCTAATTTGTTTTATAAAACTAGTAAGATTTATTATTATTTAACTAGCAATAAATGCACAAACACTAAGCGCGCGTTTTTGTCTCTGGATTTTTATTTTCTAAAATTGAAAGAATAAACAATTTAAAAATTAATTGTTAAAGAAATTTTTAAATATTGAGACTTTTAAAGAATTCGAAATAATAATTTATAATTAATAATTTTGAACTAAAGAAAACATGTTGAGCGATTTTTAATTGCAAAACTTTACAAATAAAAAAATTTAGATTAGGTAAAATTTTGAAAAAAGGACAATATTTCAAACGGAATTAAATGAAATTGAATTTGTATCATTTCTGAATAAAAACGTTTGAAATTGAAAAATTTGAGATCAAATAATTTTGAATTGAAAAATTTTGCAGAAGAAAATTAGTTTTTTCAATTATTTATTATTTTTCCTATTTATTTTATAAACCTGATGTACTTATGAATATTCAAATAACAGTAAACGCAATAATTAATAATTAAAAATTTCGAGTTTAAATTTAAAAAAAATATATATACTATTTTTATAATCTGTTTTATAAAACTGGTTTGATTTATTATTTATTATTACTTAACTAGCAATGAATGCATAAACGCAAAGTGCGCGTTTTCGAATTTTAAAATTTATTGCTAAAGATATTTTTAAATATGAAGAGTTTTTTCAATTTTTGAAAACATTAATGTTAATCTTTACATTACAATTTATTTTATAAAAATAATTTATCAGTTATTATTACTCAACTGTCAATAAGTGCACGCGTGCAAAGCGCGCGTTTACGTCCTATAACATTTTTTATTTCCCAACATTAAAACTACAAACGATTTAAAAATTCATTGTTAAATAGATTTTTAAATATTAGGAGTTTGAAAAAATTTGATACAACAATTAATAATTCATAATTTTGAATGAAAAAATATATTAAACGATTTTAAATTGAAAACGTTCCAAATCAATCCATTTTAGATTAGGTAAAATTTTGAAAAAAAAAGGACAATATTTCCAATGGAATGAAATAAAATCGAATTTGTATCATTTCTAAATAAAAGCCTTCAAAATTGAACTGAAAAATTTGTACAGAAGAAAACGAGTTTTTTCAATTATTTCTTATGTTTCCAATTTATTTTATATCCAGAATTTAGTATAATATACATTTTATATAATAGAATTCAACATAATATAGAAAATTTTTCTTTCTAGAGAAACTTTAATCGAGTGCAAAGGGTCAGACGTTAGGGTGGTCCAAAATTTTTTTTTTTGAATTTTTATAAATAACGCCCGGAAATTTGTTCGAATCCACACAAAAATAAATCCACATTTTTTGTTTCGAAAAAAAAATGGTATTTAGAAGTGGCGCAAGCCCCATGACGTTTAACACGTATTTCCCATAAGAAAAAATACGTTTTTGTAAATTTTATTCAGAACCCTCAATATTAGCTAAATCGAGTTGAAACTCGACATTTCTCTCCACAATTAGCCATAGAATACGAATAGAATATCACTTTTCAAATATCACCCCCACAAGTCTGTTTTATAGGATCCCAAAAAAATTCCATAAGTGAAAAAATGGGTTTTGCGAGTGTTTGGCGCCAATTATGATTTTTTTTGCGTTTTTTTTGTTGATGCAAATTATTTCTAATACATAAAAAAATACATTACACTGATAAACAGATGTTTGAATAAATTGTTTAAACATTTTATTACTGTTTTTAGCAAATTTCCTCTTAGAATGAAGAAAGGAAGTCGCGGTTTTTTAAAAAAAATTTCCACTTTTTGTCCAGTTTTTAATTAGAGCGAGAAAATAGTTTATCAATCAATGTTAATAAACAGAATTGTGTAAACAATTCATTATTATTGTTTATAATATTCTCTTAGAATAATGCTAGAAAATTGCAGTTTTTTCTCAAATTTCAACTTTTTGTTCACTTATTACTTGTAGTGAGTTAAATAATCAATTGAAGTTAACAAAATTATTTGTTTAAACAATTTATTATTATTGGTAATAATATTCAATTTGAATAATGCTAGAAAGTTGCGGTTTTGTCAGAAATTTACAACTATTTGTCTACTTTTCACATAGGGTGTGTTAATAATTAATTGAATTTTGCGAAAATAATTATATAAACAAATAAATATTGTTTATGACTATCTTCTTCTTTATTAATACAATATAGTTGCGGTTTCTTCTGAAATCTTTGACTTTTTACTCAATTTTTGCTTAGTAAAGTAATATATGTTGCAAGTTAACAAAGATGCTTATTTAAACAATTTATTATTGATTCTCTCAGAGTAATGCTAGAAAGTTGCTTTTTTTCTGAAATTTTCAGTTTTGCTTTGACTTTTTAGTTATGAACAAATAATAAGTGAACTTAACAAGAATAATTTTTTAAATAGTATTTTACTTTTCGAAATGAATTATTTTTGCTCTTTTCCCAATGTTTGAAAAAATTAATATAAACAAAAAAGCTAGCTTACACAAAAGACAAACACAAAGAATGGAATAATTAGGAGTACATGGGAGAACTAGGTATGTAAATGAATTGTAGAAGTTTTGGTTTTAATCACAACAAGAAGTTTATTGCAAAGCGTGGAAGAAAAATTTGAAATGGAACATATTTTGATATCAGCCCCCCTCCAGTAAAATACATTCACGAAAAAGAAAGAGATTGTTTAAAATATGTTTCTCTTTAATATTTATTCATCACTTGGTCATAAGTAGAAAGGCAAAGCAAAGTTAAATATTTCAGAAGAAACCGGAACTTTCTAGCACTTATCTAAGAGAAAATAGTTATAAACAATGATCAATTGTTTAAAACACTATTTTCATTAACTTAAATTAATCATTACCGCACTAAGTGAAAAGTGGGCAAAAAGTTAAAAATTTCAGAAAAAAGCTGCAACTATGTAGCATTAATATAGATGAAGATAGTTATTAACAATAATAATTTGTATGAACAATTATTTTTGCTCAACTTAAATAATTAATAAGTCACTCCATGTGAAAAATAGAGAAATAGTTGAAAATTTCAGAAAAAACCGCAACTTTCTCCTATTGAACAAAGAGAATATTATTAACAATGATAATAAATTGTTCAAACAATTATTTTTGTTAACTTGGATTAATTATGACTTCACTCTAATTGAAAAATGGAGATGAGTTAAAATATGAGGAAGCAATATTCAGAAAAAACCGCAACTATTTAGTATTAATAGAAGAAGATAGCTATAGGCAATAATAATTTGTTTAAACAATAATTTTTACTATATTCAATTAAATATTGACTCAATTCAAGTGAAAAGTGAACAAAAAGTTGAAAATTTCAGAACAAACCTAAATTTCTAGCATAATTCAAAGAGAATATTATTAAAAATAATGATAAATTATTTAAAAAATGATCTTTGTCAACATTAATCAACAGTTTGGATCAAAATTTGTCTTTCTAAATTGAAAATGCAACTATTTCGTTGAAAATGCACATATTTTGTTAAAAACCTATTTTTTTTGTAGAAAATTATGTTTTTCTTTACAAATTAATTTTCTTGTTGAAACATTCTTCTTTTCGGTTAAAAATTCATGTATACCAGTTAAATATTTATCATTTTACTTGAAAATTCATCTTTTAGGTTGGAAATAAAATTACGTGGTTGAAAGTTAATCTATTTTGTTAAAAATTAATTTTTTTGGTTGCCGATTCATCATTTAAATTAAAAATTCATTTCTTTCGTTGAAGTATGCGATATTTTATTGAAAATTTCTATTTTCTCTGTATGAAAAGAAATTTTTTTGCCCAAAATGTACCTATTTTGTTGAAAATTTGTTTCTTTTTTGGTTGAAAATTATTATTTATTCAACCTGAAAATGCAACTATTATTCCAATTGAATATTCTATAATTTCAGTTAAAAATTTATCTATTCATCCTTCATATTGATCTATTTATCGTTCTTTCCAAAATCGATAGTGTGAATAGTATGGAAGATTACCATTCTTTAAATATGTTGCAAAGAAGCATTCAAATTTTTTAATATCACGCTTTTTTACGTTGAACCTGATTCAAGCTTCCCGCTTGACGTCCTTTTAAAAATGGAGGTCATCGTACGAATCCCTACGGGCGATTTGATTGGTTTACTTTTTTTTAGATGCGCGTGGCGAGACCATAGTTTGTTGGATCATGCTCTGGAAAGATAAAGGTCCGTAGTTTTTGGTCCGGGTACGCTGTCACAGGCTCCGGAATTCTTGTGTCTCTCAGGGCACGCCGTCCAGGCTCCTAAATCTCTTTTTCCTTTGATTTCTTGGGTATGCCATACAGGCTCCAAGACTGTATTTTGAATTTTATATTTTGTTTATCCTGTTTTTATTTGTATCTAATCCTAACTACGCTGTTACAGGCTCCAGATCTTTCTTTCAGTTGATATCTTCTGGGTACGCTATATCAGGCTCCAGAAATTTTTTATTTTTCATTTGTTTATCCTGGGTACGCTGCCACAGGCTCCGGAATTCTTGTGTTTCTCAGGGCACGCCGTCCAGGCGCCTGAATCTCTTTTTCCTTTGATTTCTTGGGTAGGCCATACAGGCTCCAAGACTGTATTTTGATTTTGATATTTTGTTTGTCCTGTTTTTATTTGTATCTAATCCTGGGTACGCTGTTACAGGCTCCAGATCTTTCTTTCAGGAGATATCTTCTGCGTACGCTATATCAGGCTCCAGACATTTTTTATTTTTCATTTGTTTATCCTGGGTACGCTGTCACAGGCTCCGGAATTCTTGTGTTTCTCAGGGCACGCCGTCCAGGCGCCTGAATCTCTTTTTCCTTTGATTTCTTGGGTAGGCCATACAGGCTCCAAGACTGTATTTTGATTTTGATATTTTGTTTATCCTGGTTTTATTTGTATCTAATCCTGGGTACGCTGTTACAGGCTCCAGATCTTTCTTTCAGGTGATATCTTCTGCGTACGCTATATCAGGCTCCGGACATTCTTTATTTTTCATTTGTTTATCCTGGGTACGCTGTCACAGGCTCCAGACTTTTGGTTTTTTTTGTCTTTGTCCGGGTACGCTGAAGCAGGCTCCGGAAACGGGTTATATCTTGGAGATTCGAAACGGTGCACGCTTTACAAGCTGCCGTCGAAGTATTTTAAGCTTGGATTTTGGAAAGTAATATGATGAAAATTGTATAAAAAACCCTAGGATTGCAGTATTATAAGTGAGATTAAATGCTCTCTCGATTGTAGAACCGCGATTATTGTACGCAACTAGATTAGTTTATGCGCACAGTTGTACCTTCATGGAATATTATAAGACTGAACGAATTGTAACCACGACGACTAACAATCAATAAGCAATCGTCGTTATAAAAGAGAACTGACTTTGAGTAAAGATCAATTTATTGTTAAATTGTGCGTGCTTCAATTCTTCTTCTCCTTTCTGGGTCTAAATTGATTTTTCCAGGGCTTAGGGCTAGGTAAAACTAAAATATAATAAACACGAACTCTTTCAACATTGACTTTATTATTATTTGTAATTACGAGTTAATTGTATCATTTTAAGCCGGCTTAGGATTACAAACAATTCTATTTTTTAGTTTAACTTTTTTTTTGTAATTTAATTAATGTTGCGTATCATTCAGGTTTAAACGCTCTACTCTATAATACGACGAAATGTGACGAATGGGGCCTACTGGAGTTTCCTCGATTTCTCCTGAAGTCAATAAGCTAATCATGCCGCTTTGAACGTTTATTTTTGAACGCGCTTGATTGTGATTGCGACGATTATATGTATATATTCCAGCAAAAAAATTACTGCTCTCCAATATTGCAAAAACGTCCCCTTCGGCTGTTGATAATACAATTTGTTCTTGGATTGGCATGCGCACATAGACATTCCTCCGTGCAACTAATCGAAGTGATTTATTATCAGGAAAAGTGTATCTTCGAAGTTCAAATAGCCGGTTCTCATTTTTATAAGGAATAACCCGAATAAGTTGAAGTTGGTCAAGCTCATATTCAGTTCCGACAGAAGAAGCAATCGTGGTAGGTTGACCCATGCGCCTGGCATGGGCTCGAGGAGAGCTGGACCTGGCACGAAGAGGAGGCTCGGCAGGAGAATCCGATCTGGCAGGAGTAGGCGATCTGGCAGGCGGAAGATATCTGTCTGGAAAATTTTCTCCCTCTTCGCGACGAGGAACAGGAGGAATAGGTTCGGCATTAGGTGGACACTCCAACTGGGAACTTGACTCTGCAAGAAGATAGGTGATTACATTTTTTCAAGTACGTTCGTATATCAAGACTGAGTCTAGCACTCTCTGATACAAAGTAAACGGCAAGCTGCTATATTTGTGAAGCTAAGCCAAGCGAAATAAACAAACTTGATCGTGTAAAGCCGAAAGAAGAGATTGTCAGCAACTTGGAATACGGTATTTCTCCTTTACATACTAAGATGCGATCTTTTGAATGCATAATACACATAGGTTGTCGTTTAGATTTCAAAAAATGGTGTGTAGTGACAGATGAGGAAAAACAAGAAAAGGACACAGCTTATACCCGAATATGCAAGGAGATCAAATAAAGAACCGGTTGATCATAGATCAACCAAGGCATGGAACTGGTAACCCAAACAGTGGTAACACCGTTAAAACATTTTTCGCAGATCCTGATCTGGCTGCTGATATAACAGGAGTGAATATCGTTTTGTGCTAGCCCGCAGCGCCACATACGCGTAGCGCCGCGATGCATACCAATATCATTCATATTCGCCAAGCAAACAAAGGAAAGGACAAAAACACAGATTCAAGAAATCAAACGCCAAGTCAAATTATTGAAGCCAAGGAGATCACTACACATAATGAAGTCTCCATAGTTAGAACTGACATGAAGTTGACTATGGTAGATGAGAAAGTCTGTCTAGCACTCTCTGATACAAATTAAACGGCAAGCTGCTATATTTGTGAAGCTAAGCTAAGCGGAATTCACAAACTTGATCGTGTAAAGCTGAAAGAAGATATTATCAGCAACTTGGAATACGGTATTTCTCATTTACATACTAAGATGCGATCTTTTGAATGCATAATACACATAGGTTGTCATTTAGATTTTGAAAAATGGTGTGCAGTGACAGATGAGGAAAAACAAGAAAAGGACACTGCTCATACCCGAATATGCAAGTAGTTCAAAGAAAGAACCGGTTGATCATAGATCAACCAAGGCATGCAACTGGTAACTCAAACAGTGGTAACACCGTTAAAACATTTTTCGCAGATCCTGATCTGGCTGCTGAAATAACAGGAATGAATATCGTTTTGTAATAGCCCGCAGCGCCACATACGCGTAGCGCCGCGATGCATACCAATAGCATTCATATTCGCCAAGCAAACAAAGGAAAGGACAAAAACACAGATTCAAGAAATCAAACGCCAAGTTAAATTATTGAAGCCAAGGAGATCACTACGCATAATGAAGTCTCCATAGTTAGAACTGACATGAAGTTGACTATGGTAGATGAGAAAGTCTGTCTAGCACTCTCTGATACAAATTAAACGGCAAGCTGCTATATTTGTGGAGCTAAGCCAAGTGAAATAAACAAACTTGATCGTGTAAAGCTGAAAGAAGAGATTATCAGTAACTTGGAATACGGTATTTCTCATTTACATACTAAGATGCGATCCTTTGAATGCATAATACACATAGGTTGTCGTTTAGATTTCAAAACATGGTCTGCAGTGACAGATGAGAAAAAACAAGAAAAGGACATTGCTCATACCTGAATATGCAAGTAGTTCAAAGAAAGAACCGGTTTATCATAGATCAACCAAGGCATGGAGCTGGTATCTCAAACAGTGGTAACATCGTTAGAAGATTTTTCGCGGATCCTGATCTAGGTGCTGAAATAATAGGAGTGATTAAAGCGTTATTCGTGAGATTTTCTCAAGTTTTGTAAATGATGACAAGTAGCACAAAAGCGCCCTCCACGTTTTTCAACAAGTTCGCATTTGAGACAGTACAATTGTACGTTAGTCTTTACCCGTGGTGTCTTGTACCTCCAACAGTACACAAAATGTTGTTGCAAGGAGCAACGGTTATGCATCAGTTTTTACTATCAATCGGACAGCATTCGCAAGAAGCTGCAGAAGCTCGTAATAAGGATTTCAAGCGATTCAGAGAATTTAAACGCACGAAAGTGCTATCGAATTTTGACCAATGAAGATTTAATACATAATCTCCTCGTGTCATCTGATATATTAATTGCCTCTTTAAGGCCATGTTATACATGAGTCAGGTGACATAAATTATCGATAATTTTTTTTGCAACAACCCACGTCCACACCGAATGAGATATCGAGTTGAAATTTTTGGGAAAGCCTCAGGAAACAATAATGTACGTTTGTATACAACATTTGGCTCGAAATTTAGAAAACAAAATTTTTGAAGAAATTAAAACCGGAGCAATATCGGCATTTTTTGTGCAACAACTCATGTCCACACAAAATGAGATATCGAGTTGAAACTTTGGGGAAAGCATCAGGAAACTGTAATCTGCGTTTGTATACAACATTTATTTCAAAATGTCGAAGAAAAAAATGTAATGAATAAGGAAATTCACAAAAATACCGACCGTGCTGTAGAACTCTTTAACCAATTTTCAATGTTTCCCAATGAAACATTTTTGAGGTTCTGGCTCGCATGTCTCGAGGAAAATGATGCAAACATCGGTTGCAAAAATTACACTTGATAATATTTGCCGGTTTGGTGCAAATAAACAAATTGATATTTAATATATCCATGGTGTCAGCACTGTTGATAATGCAGATCGCTTGATTGCCGGTCGATATTTGTTATTCTAATAATAACTTTTTTTTCTTCACCAACTCTATGCTTTACCACACACTGTTCTTTTATATTTGTTAATATTTTCCCAAATTTTTTCCGCTCTATTTTAACTTTTATTTTTAAATATGGGACAAAAAATATCGATCTCAGGACTGGCTGGGTCACGTGACTAATGTATAACATGGCCTTAAGGCAAAAATGAAGCAAGAATGAAGTTGAAATGGATTCCGAAATTATTGAAATGATTGACAAGTACAACTTGGAAGCTAATTCTTCTGAAATATCACAAAACATTTTCAGTGATATAATTTGAAGGCATTATTAAAAAAAGATTACTTTCTGTCTACAAATGCCTAAACTCTGAATTTGTTTATAAAGTAAAGTATAAACAAATAATATCGAATTACAAGTCTTCATAATGAAATATCACTACTCATATAATTTTAAGGCGATAATAAAGAAAAACGTTCACTTTATGTCTATGAATGGCCAAACTATCCATTCATTCAAAAAATTTATTGATAAAATAAACAAATAATATCGAACGAGAAGTATTCACCACTAAAAATCATCACTTATATAATTTGAAGACGATCACAAAGAAAAATGATTATTTTTCGTCTGTAAATGGACAAGCTATGCATTTGTTCATAAAATTTGTTCACAAAATAAACAAATAATATCGAATGACAATTATTCATAGCTAAATACCACCACTTATATAATTTAAAGGCGTTAAGAATGAAAAACAATCATTTTCTGCCCATAAATTGCCAAACTATGCATTTGTTTATGAAATAAACAAATAATCTCAAATGACAAGTCTGAATCACTAAAAATCATCACTAATATAATTAGAGACGATCAGAAAGAAAAATGGTTACCTTATATCTATAAATTGTCAAACTATGCATTTGATTATAAAATTTGTTTATAAAATAAATAAATAATATCAATTGATAATTTATCGTCACTGGAAATCACTACTTATGTAATTTGATGACGATTAGAGAGAAAAACTATTACTTTCTGTCTATAAATGACCAAACTTTGCATTTGTTTATAACATTTGTTTATAAAATAAACAAATATCGAATGACCAACACTTATTACTGAATGTTACCACTAATATAATTTAAAGGTACTAAAAAAGAAAAACGATTACTTTCTGCCAATAAATGCCTGAACTGTACATTTGTTTATATAATTTGCTTATAAAATTAACGAAATATACAAGACAACAAATTTGTATGATCAAAAATCATCCTTTCAATAAAATTAAGCAATTTCAACTTACAAATATACTTTGCAAGCAGAATTTCCACGCTGTTGACATTTTGCTAATATAATTTGTTTATAACAATTAGATTCGATATCCTGTTAATTATTTAAATTCTTTGGATACTTCGACATTCATTTTCATCGAGAATGGGATTGATTGACTTATTTATTTGCAGATAAAAAATAATAATTAAAAAATGTCTCATTTTCGCTCTTTGTTTATTTACATAAAATGACAAAAATTAACGAATTTAATCCATAGACGCTCTTGTGCAACTATTGTTGATCACTGACGAAAAAAATGTGTTATAAATTCTTGTTATAAAAATATGTTAAAAATACAAAATTTTTAAAATTAAATTATTCAGAAAAAAGATTATATCTTTTTGCTCCGCTGGGATTCGAACGCCAGGTCAACTGATTGCCGGTCAGGTGCTTTACCACTAAGCTACTAGAGAGATTCGAAGAAAAATCCTTTTTCTGAAACACGCTTTCTTTTGCAAGATGTTATGTTTTAACACAAATCAATTTTACTAGGAATCTGTATTATCATCGGAGATGGTAACGATCAATCAGAAGAGAAATCTTTTCACACACCGTGAAAATGGAAATCTACAATATTGATCAAATTTATCTCCTCTACTACAGAAAATCTTTAACGTCTTTTGAGACTAGATGGAGCTATAAATTAAAATTTGTTTAAATTAAATTTTTTCAGAAAAAAGATCTTCTCCTTTTGCTCCGCTGGGATTCGAATGCCAGGTCAACTGATTGTCGGTCAGGTGTTCTACCACTAAGCTACTAGAGGGATAGGAAGAAGAATCCTTTTTCTGAAACACGCTTTCTTTTGCAAAATGTTATGTTTTAATACAAGTCAATTTTACTAAGAATCTGTATTATCATCGGAGATGGTAACGATCAATCAGAAGAGAAATCTTTTCATATAAATCATATATAGTAGCTTAGTGGTAGAGCACCTGACCGGCAATCAGTTAACCTGGCGTTCGAATCCCAGCGGAGCAAAAGGAGATCTTTTTTCTGAAACAATTTAATAAAAAAATTTTTTAATTTATAGCTCCATCTAGTCTGAAAAGACGTTCAAGATTTTCTGTATTAGAAGAAATAACTTTGATCGATCTTGTAGAGTTTAATTTTCACGGTGTGTGAGAAGATTTCTCTTCTGATTGATCGTTACCATCTCCGATGATAATACAGGTTCCTAGTAAAAATAAAAAAATAAATAACTTTTTGAAAAAAGGACACAAGCTACAATAACATTTTATTCAACAAAATTTTCCGCCTAAATTATATCTACAAATTTTCTTAGAACAACCTTACGCTAGGATGCGTCTTTCAAGTTAAAATCCTGAAAAATATCATTGAAAATAAACAAATTAAATTTATGGAAAAATGACACAAGTTGTAATAAAATGTTCATTCCCCTTTTTTTTTAATAGGATGCGAACTTTTTTTTAATTATAAAAACAAAAAAATAAAAATACTTTTGTTTCAATACTAATATAAATTTTTAGAATTGATACATATTTCAGGGTAGCTGAGAATATAATTTGATGCAAAATAAGAAACAAATATTAAAGTATTCATAAAAAATAAAATTTGTACTTTGTTTTACAATATCTGAATAATCAGTCTCTGACCGAGGTGCACAAATGAATATAACATACATTTGATATAATAGAGTTGAGCATCATGTAGAAAAGTTCGCATTTTTGAAGCCGAAGGAGCTTTAACAAAAGAGAATTCACAATCACCAAATTCCCGATGTCAATGCTTTGAGTTTTAATTTTAAAAAGTCTGCGCAGAAATATCTTATGGAACGGCAGGCTTCAAAAGATAAAGAGCATAAAAAACAGTTGCTAAAAAAAAATTCCGTTATAATATACGCGTTCGGAAATTTCTCTTCAAAACATTCGAAACAACGTTCCATGCGTGTAGAATATTTTTTAGTTCAAGAGATTGTCAATAGTTCAAAATTGTTAGTATAAAAAATGTTCATTAATTAACGCTTCTGTTATAAATTTTTATTTGTACTAGGGTTACCTTCATTATTCGGTTGTCCGCCACTCATCCCAAAATTTGCCAGAAAGTCCCTCGTTTTAGGCGACGTCCCTGACGAAATTTCTGTAAAAAGACAAGATTTATGAATTTTTAATATGAAATTTTCAACAAAAGATTGAGGGGTTCAAAATTTTCGTGCATATCGCCCGGAAATTTGTTCGAATCCACAAAAAAATAAATCCATTTTTTTTAATCATTACGTTGAGAGGTGGCGCAAACTCCATGAAATTTAACACGTATTTCCCATAAGAAAAAAAGACGTTTTTGTAAATTTTATTCAGAATCGTCAATATTAGGTCAATCGAGTTGAAATTTAACATTTCTCTTGAAAATTAGCCACAGAATACACAAAAAATATTATTTTTAAATTATCACCCCCATAAGTCTGTCCTATAGGGTCAAAAAAAAAACTCTTAAGTGAAAAATGGGGTTTGTTAGTTTTTGGCGCTAATTATGAATTTTCTGGGTTTTTAAAAAATAAAGAGTGTCTCTAATACATGAAATACTACTTTATACTGATAATTAGATTTTTAGATAAATTGTTTAAACAGTTTATTATTGTTTTTAGCAATTTTCTCTTAGAATAGAGATAGAAAGTCGCGGTTTTTTCACAAATTTTCCACTTTTTGTCCAATTTTCAATGAAAGTGAGGTAATAGTTGATTAATGTTGAACATCATTGTTTAAACAATTTATTATTGCTGTTAATCATAATCTCATTGAATAATGCTAAAATTGCGGTTTTTTCTGAAATTTTTAACTTCTAACCACTTTTTACTTAATAAAGCAATAGATAATGCAAGTTAACAAACATAGTTGTTTAAACAATTTATTATCGTTTCTAACTATCTTCTCTTAGAGAAGTACTAAAAAGTTGCGGTTTTTTCTGAACTCTTAAACTTTTGTCCATTTTTCACTTAGTGACTTAATAATTGATGCAAGTTAACAAACATGCTTATTTAAACAATCGATTATTTTTCATAACTATCTTCTTTTAGAGAAATGCTAGAAGGTTGCTTTTTTCTGAAATCTTTAGTAGAAAGGAAATTAATGTCAGATATGAATTTTACAAATATCATTTTTATCTCAGAAAAATATATTAACAAAAAAGGAAGAGATTGTTTAAAATATGATTCTCTCTAATGTTCATTTATTATCTGTTTATAACTAAAAAGGCAAAGAAAAGTTAAAATTTTAGAAAGAACTGCAACTTTCTAGCACTCATCTAAGTGCAGATAGTTATAAACAATAATAAATTGTTTAAACAACTACTTTCGTTAACTTGCATTAATTATTATCTCACTAATTGAAAAGAGGACAAAAAGTTAAGAATTTCAGAAAAAAACCACAACTATCTGACATTAATATAGATGAAGATAGTTATAAACAATAATAATTTGTTTAAATAGTTATTTTCGCTAAATTTAATTAATTATAAAGTCACTCCATGTGAAAAATAGACAAATAGTTGAAAATTTCAGAAAAAACCGCAACTTCCTATCATATAGCTAAGAGAATGTTATCAAAAATAATAAATTGTTTAAACAATTATTTTTGTTAACTTGAATTGATTATTACTTCACTATAATTAAAAAATGGACAAAAGTTTAAAAAATCAGAAAAAACCGCAACTATCTACTATTATTATAGAAGAAGATAGCTATAAACAATAATAATTTGTTTAAACAATTATTTTTGCTGAATTGTATTATATTTTGACTCATGCGAAGTCAAAAGTGGACAAAAAATTATTTAAAAAATTATGTTTCTTAACATTAATTAACTATTACTTGACTCTGATTGAAAATTAGACAAAAAGTGGAAAATTCCCGAAAAATAAAATTTTCGATTATACTCCCGAAACAATAAGAAAAATTGTTTTTCAATCAATATTATTTATCTATTAAAAATACAATCATCAAATATTTTTATAAAAAAAATATTTTTTCCTGTTCAAAGTTTCTAAAATTGAATTCAAAATAACAATTGTTGAAAAAATATATTTTTTTGTGGACATTTTTGGACGACTCAAAAAACCTAAATTAAAATTTCCAATTAATATAATTCCCAAATAATGAAATTCCCGAACAGTTTATGATATTACCGAAATGGAAAATTCCCGACAGTTTATAATATTACCGAATTTTGAAATTCCCGATAGAAAATTGCCGAATTATAAAATATCCGAAGTGGAAAATTCTCGAATTATAAAACTCCTGAAACAATAAAAAAAATTGTTTTTCAATCAATATTATTTATTATTTAAAAATAAAATAATCAAATATTGTTATAAAAAAACATATTTTTCTTGTTCAAAGTTTCTGAAATTATTGTTTGAATTTAAAATAACAATACTTGAAGACAATTTTCATCCAGAAATATATATTTTCCTCAATTATTGTTATTTCAAAGTTAAACAATAATTTTAGAAACTTTAAACATTACAAATAATTTTTTTCTTGATAAAAATATTTGATTATATTTGTTTAAATTCGGGAATTTTCCAATTCGGGAATTTCATCATTCGGGAATTTTATTACATGTTCGAAAATTTTATTAATCGGGAATTTCCAAATTCGGGAATTTGACAGAGTTGGGAATTTTATTTTCCGGGACTTTTCAGTCCTCCAAATTTTTATTTCAAATATTGTTATTTCAAATTCAAACAATAATCTTAGAAACTTTAAACATTAAATATTTTCTTTAATAGAAATATTTGATTATTGTATTGATAATAAATAAATAATATTCATTTGAAAAAAATTAATTATTTAAATTCGCGAATTTTCTAATTCAGATATTTTATAATTCGGCAAATTTCTGTCGGGAATTTTCAAATTTGGTAATATTATTAACTGCCGGGAATTTTCAAATTCAGTAATATTATTAACTGTTCGGGAATTTTAATAATCGCGAATTTTCCATCTCGGATATTTTAAAGTGTCGAGAATTTCATTTTCGGTATTTGTCAGTCGGTCCGAACAATCTTTCTTGCCCAAGCTGTAAAAAAAAAACTTTCGCCCGAATATTTGAAAAAAATTGCTGAATTTGTAATGAAAAAAGTAGCTATTAACCAATTAAAAAATCTTATTTAGTCTAAAATTTAACTACTTTATTGTAAATTCGTCTTTTCTGGTTGAATAAAACTGCTTTTCAATTACAGTTAAAATCGTTGAGAATTCAACTATTTGCTAAAAAAATATTGATGATAAAAAATTGTGTTTGTTTTCTGGTTTATTTAATTACTAAATATTACCTTATATTGTTATATATTTACCAACGGAATTGAGCAAAGCGGCAAAAGCGAGGAATAGAGTCCCGGCGGTGATCCTCATTTTTTGTTAGTGTAGATGACAGTAAATGACAGAAGATGATACTGATTTACGGAGAAAAGGAAATTTTTGCAAGATGTTTCTATAAATATAAAAGCGGGCTCATCATATTCCACGTGGCCAATTTTCATTTGTTAATTCCCTTTTTACCCCCCGCCCCCCACACACACACACACACAAATATTAACGTAGAATATGGATCGACACTAGTCGCTATCTCACTCGACATCTTAAATTGAAGCCTTGAAATAAAGACAATGATTTATTTAACAATAAAATTTCCTATAGGTGTTCTGCTCCCCTTTCTTGGTCACCTGTATGTCATCGAACAAATTGCGTTGATTAAAAAATTATATCAACATATTATGTTTACAGGTTAATCAAAGATTCTAGAAAACAGATCTTTATCGGTACAAGTTTATCGCTTCCAAGGTTTTAATTATAGCACGTATTTGTATGATCGATTCATGTTATAAGTCTTAAAGATTTTCTAATGATTAATAATAATACGACAAAAAAAGAAGAGGTGATATGAGAAAAAATAACCGATAAAAGATAATAGGCGTAATTAGAAGATCTCATGTAAGGAAATAAAAATAAAAGTAATAATAATAAATCCGAAGTTATTGCAATTTAGAGGATAGTCCAGCAGAAATTCAATCTGTGCAAAAAAATAACTGCATTTTCAACAAAATAAATGACGTTTTTACCAAATTGTTGATTTTTCAACCAAAGAGATGAATTTTCAACCAAGAAGAATTATTTTCTACGACAAAGGATAAACTTTTAATAAAATACATCAATTTTAAGCTAAATAGTTGAATTTTCAACCATAAAAGGATTTTTCAGTCAAGAAAAAAAAAAAAAATTCGCACAAATTGATGAATTTTTTTAGCCAAGAAGACCAATTTTCTATTCAAGGAAAAGTTTAATTTTCAACTAAAAAAGATCACTTTGCAATGAAAACTAAAATAGTTAAATTTTAAGTAAAAAATTAATTTTTAACTAAAATGATGAGTCTTGACGATGAACTGTTGATTTATGTGTGTTAAAGAATGCGGCAGAAAAAAAATATTATCTTGTTAAAAATACGATAAGAGGTATGAATGAATTTGCTTTTAAAAATGATAATTGTTGTTTATGGCAATATTTTTCCTACCAATATTTTTCTTCAGGGAAGAAAAAAGTGACTGAATTCGTTTATAAAAATTATATATAGCAATATCAACTGTTGCTGAATAGTAACATTTTCTAATTATCTATTATCCTTAAGATGAAATCAATTGATCCCGCATAAAATAAAATGCTTTCATGTTCTAAAATGCGCTGTAAGTGAATTTCTTTACAACAATGATTAATAAATGAAAACATTTAAAATTATATAATTAAATATTGCAAGTGTCTGAAATTGCTGACTTTTCTTAATCATTATTCATTTTTCCAATTTATTTTATAAAACTTATTTATTTATTGATCTTATATAACTAGCAATAAAAACATCCCTGGATATTCATTTCCCAACATTAAAAATCCACTATTACCGGAAATTTTAAATGTTAGGAGCTTCAAAAATGTTGAAACAATGATTAATAATTTTGAATTTTAATTGAAAAAATATTTATTGAACGATTTTGAATTGATGACGTTCCAAATTAAACAATTTTAGATTAGGTAAAATTTTGGAAGGTGGTCAATATTTTGAATGGAATGGAAAGGAATTGAATTTGTATCATATATAAATAGAAGCGTTGAAAATTGAAAGTTTTTGAAATTGAGAAATTCATGAAAAGAAAATGATTTTTTTCAATCATTTATTAATTTTCCAATTTATCTTATAAAAGTGATTTATTATCACTGTCAAAAAATAATACAAAAATTTCCGTTTATGAGCACGTTTCGCATCAATCATTGCGAAATCAAGTCGTCTACCTACGGAAAAAGGGATATGTACGCGGAGAGTTTTCCTAACCGCTGTATGAACAAGCCACAGACGAAAAGGAGGAAGCGACATTAAGACCAATCGTGGAAAGTAGGTACCTCCTGAGAGATGATCGCGATTTTAGGACAAAAAGGAACATTAATATCCAGGTTTCTGCTAAGCCACAAGACCTGGCTGAAATGGATACCTCCCTTCGTGAGGATATCTCAAGAGAGTGAGACCTGTGGACCATCAATTGTTCAGTTTATGGTGCTGCGAAAGCTTTGACTGATTCAAATCAAAGGCTGAAAACCAACGATGAATCAAAAGACCATGAGACGCTTGCATCAACTGAACAAGAAGATTGGATGGGCAAGACAAAAAGGGTTCGAAAGTTCGCCCAAGAACTGAGGATCTACAATCATACACTGAACAAGTCACAGCATATTGCTGACAAAATACGGGTATTATCTGATGCAAGAAGGAGTATACAGAAGAGGGAGAGATGGGTCAGGGAGAATCAACAGTTTCACGCAGATCCATCGCGCCTCTTCAGCGATCTCCCTATTTTTGTAAAAATCCACCTAAGCCTACCGAGGTAGAGGCTTTTTGGAGAGAGGTAATTAAGATCGCAAAAACATTGTATTCGAAAAAACATACTGAAAATATCATCCGCTTCAAAGACTTTTGCAACGACTTCATAACATCTGAGGAGGAATGTTCATCAATCACTGCCGAAGAGGTGAAAAAAGCACTTAGGGGCAAAAAAAACTTTTTCGCTGCGGAACCAGATGGTATCAATAACTTCTAGTGGAAGAAGTGTATTCTAGACACCGACATCTGGCCCGCATGTTCACCTCATATTTGAAGTTGGAAACGCCCACTCCGCAATCGCTGATGTTAGGAAGCAATATGCTCCTACCGAAAAAGGCGTCTTGTCCAACCCAGCGAATTACAGGCCAATAACTTGTTTCAACACGCTGTATAAGATCTTAAAAGCTGTTCTAAATAACAGGATTGTCCAAAGAGTTGAGCCTGTATGGAGAGAGATATACGAACAACGTGGCTCGAAAAAAGGTGTGGCAGGCTGCCGAGAGAACCTGCCAATTGACAGGTGCATATGCAGAGACGCAGCAGCCCAACAGCGCGTCCTGCCAATGGACTGGATTGACTACCGGAAAACTTTCGATTCAACCTGTCACAGACTAACCATCTGACCTGTTGGAAAGCTCGAAGGTCCATACACACATAGTGAGATGCATAGAGAGATTAATGCCCCTTTGAAAAACTAGATTTACTATCTCATCTGGAAACTATCGTGTTACAAAGAACAACGTCACGTTACAGAGGGGCGTCTTTCAGGGCGAAAACATGCACCCTCTGCTTTTTTGCGTTGCACTTCTGCCTCTATCTCTCGCACTAAGCAATTCTCCTGGATACCTCTGTGGCGATACTTATCATCGCGAGCATAAGGTCACTCATGTATTTTATATGGATGACCTGAAGATCTATGCTTCTGGTGCAAACAAACTTCAACTTGCTCTAAATATCGTCAAGAAGTACACAGGAGAGATGGGTATGGACTTTGGAAAGGACAAGTGTGCCAAGATTAATCTGAAGAAAGAGAAGATTCTTGGCGTTCTCGATGATTTGATTATGAATGAGAGAGCAAGTCAGCATAGCAGGGATAATGAATTTGTATCTCCTGGATTATTGTGTGTTAGAATGAAAGTAGGAATCAGAAGCTTATTCATCATAGCGTGCTACGCCCCAGTTGATGGTGACAATAGTAAAGTGAAAGATGCCTTCTGGGACACTTTATATGATACTATAAGTACTCGCGATCATGGTGAAAGAATCATTCTAGTAGGAGACATGAATGGATGGGTTGGCGTCCGTCGTCAGGGTACAGGAAGGGTGCTAGGTAATTTTCGGGATTCAAGAACAAATGGTAACGGAGAAAGATTAGATAGCTTATACTTAGAAAAGCGTATATTCATTACAACTACTTGGTTCAGGCATAAAATAATCTGCATGTACACCTGGCGTAGAGGAGATAGTCACAGTATAATTGACTTCGTTGTTGCGGATAAAATACTAAGAGAGCTAGTAAAAGATATAAGGGTCCTGAGGGGTTTAGAATGCAATACTGATCATTTCCTTGTAGCCTCCACAATAAACTTAGATCAGGGATGGAGAAGAAAGAGAACCATAAAAAGTCAAGCCAACGCGAATCAAGATGAAGAATTTTCAGAAACTTGAAGTGTTAATAGATTTTTAGGATAGGATGAACGAACACATAGACAAGGCAACTTGGGAGGCGCTAATGGACAATAAAGATATAGAGGGCGCATCGACCATGCTCCCGGATGCCATTGTTAGGAGTGCGACTAAAGGGTGTGGTACTACGGTTGTGGGAAGAATGTCTGGTGAAGCGTGTTTGAATGATGAAATCCGCGCAGCCGCCCACGAAAAAAGCAAGAATATTACAGAAAATTGAACATCACAATCCTTAACAATGAGGAGAGAAATAGACTTAAAAATCTTGACGGACACAAGAAGACAAAAGTAAAACTGCTAGTTAAGGAAAGTGAAGATAGAATCAAAACAGAGAAAGAGAAGAAAACACAAAAGAATTTTGAAGGAAGCAAGAAACTGTTTTATGAGTGGGCGTTGATCAATATGAAGGGAGGTAAAAGTACAGAGTTAGTCAGCATGAGAAATAGCAAGGGTGAAATGCTTTATGATACAGACGGGATACTAGACGCTCTGAGAGACTTTTAAGGAATTATTTGGAGGTGAAGCTATAGGGCACCACAATTGCGATATAGAACACAATACGTTAGAAAAACCGGTTGGAAGTGTAAGTGCTTCTGAGGTTAGGGATATAATTAAGAACTTGGAAAATGGTGAGGCTGCTATCGCAGACAGTATTAACGCTGGAATGCTTAAATACATACCAATATACAATGGAAAGGGAGATAAAAGCAACTGCACTAATTACAGAGGTATCAGCTTATTAGGTACCGTAAGTAAAATATATTCAAAAATACTTATTTGTAGTGTAATGAAAATATAGAAAAAAAGATATGGGAAGTCTAAAGTGGATTTATGCGAGGATGATCATGTACGATAAAAATATTGAGCTTAACACAGATCACGGACAAAAGTTTGAGAGTGAAGAAAAAAGTTTTCTGTGCATTTGTTGGCCTACAGAAAGCATTTGACAAGGTGGATAGAAATAAACTTTGGGAAGTCCTAAAAGAGTACGGAGTCAATGGATGGCTCCTACAAGCAATAAAAACAATATATGCTGGTAGCAAAGCGAGTATAAAGGTAAATGGGAAACTGAGTGACTGTTTCGATATTATGCAAGGTGTTAGGAAAGGATGCGTTATGCCCTCATGGCTATTTATTATATTCATGGACAAGTGTCTAAGAATGGCCCTCTTCGACGAAGAAGGTGTGGATCTCGGGAAATTGAGGGTACGTGGGTTAGCATGAAGAAGATGGTCTCAAATCTAACGCAGATAAAACAAAAATTATGGTGTTTGAAGGAAAGGGTGAGCAAATAATATGCAACATTGTCCTAAGCAATGAGAGAATAAAACAAGTTGATAAGTACGTATATCTTGGTAGCCTATTCACTAATTACGGAACAATAAATGGAGAGTTAGAGAGGCGTATGAACGAGGGAAAGAACATGAAAAAAAAGTTTTATAAGGTTTCCGGAACGAATTCAAGAGTAGCGGATATGGAAGATAGTTTAGCGGAAGTCAGAAAGTTCTGGTTATACCATGTGATGAACTATTCTTACTGGATATATCTAGAACGTTTGATGGTATTTAAAATTTGAGGCGATATAACATGTCCTGGGGCGCAGGTTATGAACTCTATATTTGAGTTCCGGAAAATGTAAATTGGCGCGGATGCAAACTCTGTTAGAGCAATTTAACAACGAAGAAAAATTATTTTTGATATTATTATAGCGCTTAATTCATTACACTGGCAATGATGTGCATTAATGATGTGTCTAACAATGATATGCATTCCAAAAAATCGACCTTAGCAACATATTTGTTAACGATATTAAAAAATTTCATGAACATTCATATTTGCACCCTGTATACGTTAATATAGTTTGTTGAAACCAGTAACATGTTGTTACGGGGATCGTTTTTTTCCCCAGCATAATACTCAACGAATAGTGCATTTTTAAAAAGGAATCTGTTTATAACGTTAAAGAATGTTATCGAAAAATAAAGTAACCAAATTTATCACCATTATTAGAACAATCTTATACTAGTCTGATAAAGAGACGACTTACTGTGTAGGGCAATGTAGAATTGTTAAAAAAACTATTAAGAATTTCGTTTCAGAGAAACTTTAATGGAGTGCAAAGCGCGAGACACATCATGCGAATGTATAAATATATAAATGAATGTATAAGAATGCATTGAAAAAAATGTATAAAGCCGAAGGATTTTTGATAAAAGAGAATTTAAAATCACCAAATTACAGTTGCCAATGAGTTTCCCTTTAATTTTAAGAACTATGTGCTAAAATATTATGGACGTACAAAGATTGAAACCGTTAGAATCATATTGCATTGGCTTTATTATTATTCGTAATTACAAGTAATATGTAACATTTTAAGCCGACTTCGGACTACAAAAAATTTTATATATCAGTTATATATTTTTTTGTACTTGCATTAATGGTGTGGAAGATTGAGGTTCACACGCTCTACTTTAAAATTCAATCGGATTTGACGCGTGGGGCCTACTGGAGTTTCCTTAACTTCATCTGGGGTCAATACGGTAATTTTGCCGCTTTCCATGTTTATTTTTGCGCGTGCTTTAGGGCGAAAGTGATGACCATATGTATATAATCCAGCAAGAGATCTACTGGTCTCCAATATTGCAAAGACGTCACCATCGGATGTTGATAATACAATTTGTTCTTGGACTGGTATGGGCCCAAAGACCTTATGTTCCTTTAAGGCTACTTTAATTGATTTATTCGTAGGAAAAGTGTATCTTCGAAGCTCGAATATCCTGTGTGGATTCATATAGGAAGTGAGACGAATAAATTTAAGTTGGTCAAGCTCATATTCAATCCCGTCAGTAGCAGCAATCGTAGCAGGTGGAGCCATGAACCTGGCATTGGCTGGAGGAGACCTGGACCTGGCACGAAGAGGAGGCTCGGCAGGAGAATGCGATCTGGCAGGAGAATTTCTTTCGAGAGAATTAGAAGGTTCACGACGAGAAATACCAGGAAAAGGTTCGTCATTGGGCATGTTCTTCAACTGGGAACGTAACTCTACAAGAAGAAAGGAGATTACATTTTTTTACATTCTCATCCTAATGAGAAGGTATTAGATTTATGTAAAATTTGACTTCGTCGATTTTCATCAAACCTCCACGTTTTGAGACTGCTGAGTCAGAAAAACGATTTTTACGAAAGTGTCTGCCTGTATTTCTGTATGTCTGTATGTCTATATGTCTGTATCCTGTAGGCACGATGACTTTCGAAAGACTGATCAGATTGGATTGAGCTTTGGCACACTGCACTGTTTCAAGGCATAAAAAGAAAGAAAGGGTTCGTTAACCAGCTATTTTTGACGCATGGTCCTGGTTTCATCCATCGGAAATGCTTTTAAAAAATTAAAAATTCCATTTCCCAGAAAAACTGTAGAAATTAAATTTTGTGGTCAAACTATGTATGCAAGATACGAAACAGAAAATGAATCAACAACAATTGTTTATCCTGAAAAGATCTACAAATTTGTCTTGAATTTTGTTTTAATCGTAAAAAATAACATTGAACATTAAGAAAATTAAGCTTTTGGAAAACCAGCACAAGATACGAAAAAAATTAATGCATGAAAGTTTTTTTACACAAAAGAGATCTCCAAATTTGACTTGAATAATTTTTTGACAAAACGCGTAGTTTTTGTTTTACTCGTGAAAAATGACATTACAAATAAATTTAATTTTTGGAAAAAGACACAAGGCACAATAAAATGTTCAATGACATAAATATTTGCCTAAATTAGATCTGCAAAAATTTGCTTTTGGCCTTTATTCAGCATGAGACTCGTGATGAGAATGTATTCCTTAAAGCCAAAAGAGCTTTAACTAAAGAAAAATTAACAATGACTAAGTTTCAGTTGTCGATGGTTTGACCTTTAATTTCAAAATTTCTATGCAGAAATGTGGAGGAAGTACAATGACCGAGCTGGTGCATCTGGTATATCAAGGCTGAGGGCATTAAGGGAAAATTCTCTTGGGACACTTATTAAAAGCTGGACCAGCAATATTGAACGAACATTATTCGAGAAGGATCCTGGAAAAGTAAAAAAACACAATAACTATTTTAATGAAAAACGTTTTACTATAAAAAAAACTCATATTTAAAATATTATTATGTGTGCTGAAAAATGGTAATGAATATTTTTTTTAAATTCTTCTGCGAGATTTGAGATATTAGTGGCGAAAAGAAACCTTCAAATTGCATAAATTTATCCCCTACCGTCTTCAGGTTATCATGTACACAAAAATATGTGAAATCCACACACATACATCCGCAAAATTCTTGAGAACATTCTATTAGACATTTTGGAATTAAGGAACGTTTATTCAAAAGAATCATAAGTTTTTTCTAAATTGTTATAATTACAAAGCTTCCTCTGTGAAAAAGCAAAAGAAAGTAAAAATATCTAGAAAGTTTAATATAGAATCATAAATTAATTTACTAAAAAAAGACAATCTTCTGCATTTTTTTTTTGAAAGTGCAAAGTTAAGTGAGTCGATAAAAGATTTGAAAAAGCTTCATATCTCGTTTTATTGCATTTTAATTAGCGTTTATCATCTGACCTCAGATAAAAAAACGGTGGGATTAACTCCGTTATCACCAATTAAGATATATACTTGACTTTAAAGAATTATAATATATGATTATTAATCACAAATTAAAATAAATATGGAAGAAGCTAGATCGACTTTGATAAGTTTTAATTTTAACTTCAATTTTAATTTTATCCAATTTATCGATAATTTTCTATTTCATGAGATTAATAATGGTTTAAAATTTTTAATACAAAAACTGTTCATCAATTAACGCTTCTGTTATAAATTTGTATTTGTACCAGGACTACCTTGTTGATTTGCATGTTCGTTACTCCTCCCAAAATTTGTCAGAAAGTCCCTTGTTTTGAGCGACATACCTGACGACATTTCTGTGAAAAGAGAAAAAAGATTTATGAATTGTTAATTTGAAATTCTTAACAAGAAAAATACATCTTAACCAGCTAGTTGAATTTTGAACTAAAAAGGGTAAATTATTTCAAAGAAAAATGGATTTGTAAAGTTGTCGTAAAAAAATTGTCTTGAACGAAAACAAAAACGAATTGTTCACAAAATAGCATATTTAACCCAAAAATATAAATTGTTAACACAAAAGATCATTTTCAACCTAACAGATCATTTTCAACGAAAGAATTGAATGTTGAACAAAGAAACATTTTTCAGCCATAAAAGATAAATATATTTTAAACAAATTGTTGAATTTGCAATGAAAAAGGTAATTTTCAACCAAATAGAAAATATTTTTAGCTTAAAATCGAACTACTTTGTTGCAAATTCGTCCTGTGTGGTTGAATAGAACTGCTTTTGAATTACAATCAACATTGTTAATAGTCCTTAGTACTTCGCAGCGGTATTTTATACTTTAATTTGAAAACTGCGTTAAAAAAATCGTGTTTGTTTCCTGGTGTACTTAAGTAATAAATATGACATTATATTGTTATATATTTACCAATAGAATCGAGGAAAGCGGCAAAAGCGAGGAATATAGTACCGGCGGTGATCCTCATTTTTTATTAGAGTAGATGGCAGTAGATGAAAGAAGATTACAGAAGATTACAGTAGTGAAACTGATTTAGAGAGGAAAGGAATTTTCCAGAAGATGTTTTCATACATGCAAAAGCATATCCATATTCCACGTAGCCAATTTTTATTTGTTGACTCTCTCTTTTTACCTTCTGCCCCCCTCCACAAATGTTCACGTGGTTTATGAATTGCCATTAATCACTAGCTCACTCGACTTCCTAAATTAAAGCCTTGAAATAAAGACAAGTATTTATTGAACACTAAAGTTTCATATACTGGGTAACCAATAATGCATGTCAATGTGTGACTGTGAATAACTTACATAATACAAAAGTATGTGGAACGTGTGGTACATAGTTTTGTTCATAAATCATGGCATTTTAAATGCAATTGTTCTCGAAGTGTGCCGCATTACTTAGGGAAGAGTGCTCGATTCTTGTTTTGAAACATGAGAATATGGATGTACCATATCGATATCGATGGTTTGAACATCTTTTCGGATGACTTGCTTTAGTGTATTGGCCGTTTTTCAAGTGTCTTTGTAGCACATATTCCTAATATGACCCCCCAAAAAAATAATCCAACGGATTTAAATCCGGGCATAACAACGCGAGATAGGGAAGTATGTCTAAAGAAAGAATTGTAGCTTTTTATTGTAAAGTATCTCAGGAAATGAATATTGTTATTATTATTATTATTATTATTATCGATTAGCGATTCGAACTCGAAAGTTCATCGCCTCCTCTACCGGAAACCGCCACGCATCTCTATCCTGTGCATCCTCCATCCAGTTTAAGTAATCATGTCCTAGTTCTTTTAGATCATCCCTTACATTTTTCTCCCATCTGATTCTCGGTCTGCCTAGAGGTCTCTTACCAATCGGTTTCCCTCTTAAAACTTGCGCCACTGTTCTTTCATTGCCCATTCTTGCTACATGCCCCGCCCATCTTAATTTACGCGCTTTCATTACTCTATTAATTTTTGCTGACCCGTAGATAACGACCGGCATTATTATTGTTTTGTAAATTCTTACTTTGATGCTTCTAGATAGCAATCGGAATTTTAGTAGTGTGTTTGCTGCATAATAGCACCCATTGCTAGCGTGCAGCCGCGCGTTAATTTCCGTTTTAATATTATTTTTGCTAGTTATAATAGACCCGAGGTATTTAAACTCGTTAACCCTTTCGAATTTCATATTTCCGGCCATAAGATCCCCGCCTAAATTACTTTGTTCGGATCTGACGACGGTCATATATTTTGTCTTTGAGTCGCTCAGGAAATGAATATACATTTAAAAATTTTTGTCGAAATCAACTGCGAAGCGCGAGTGTCACGATGAGAATGTGTACCTTGAAGCCTACGAAGCTTTGAGCAATTTAATCTTTAACTTCACTTCATTATATAGAAAATTCAGAGTATGGAGGTGCATCCAAAAATGGCATCTAGAAGAGATGTTTTTGCTAAAGTTTAATCCAAGCATTATGATTGCTCAAACTTTCGACGTCCGGTTTTTTTATTTTATTCTGTATAATTACAAATAATTAGCAAGTTTGAAGATATTGATAATGATTGAAAAATGTTTATTGTAGTTGAAAGACTCTTGCATCGTTTTACCCAAAAATTGCTGAAGAGCCGCATCTCATTACTTCAGCATATTGTTTTGTAAGAATTCATTACCGGGAAGAGTGTGAATCTAAACAAAGATACGAAGGGTTTAAGGTTTCCGTTGTCTTACATTTTCTGTAATTTAATTAATGTTGTGGAGGATTCTGGTTAAAACGCTCTACTCTAAAATAAGGTAGGATTTTTGTATATGGGCCTACTGGAATTTGTTCAGTTTCATCTTTTGTTAATGGGGTAATCTTTCCGCTTTCCATGTTTATTTTCGCCCGTATTCTTCAGCGATTGCGACCATGACATGAATTTATTCCAGCAAGTACATTATTCGTCTCTAATATTGCCAAGACGTTACCATCTGTTGTTGATAATACAATTTGCTCTTGAGTTGGCATGGGCGCATAGACCTTGTTTGGCAAGAGTATTCGAATTGGCTTATGCGCAGGAAAAGTGTACCTCCGAAGTTCGAATGGCTGGCGGGGATTACTATAGGCGGTAAGCCGAATAAATTCAAATTGGTCAAGTTTATATTGACGTCCGTCACCATAATTATGGTGATGACGGATAATCAATCTTGGTAGGTGGAGACATGAACCTGGCTGGAGGAGATCTAGATCTGACCCGAAGAGAAGGCTCGGTAGGAGAAGTAGAACTAGCTGGATAATGAGGTCTGGCTGGAGAAAGACACCTGTCAGGAAAAAATTTCTGACTGATGAAGAAGAAGATTTGCGACGAGAAACACCAGAAATAGACTCGTCATTAGATAAGCCCTCGAACTCTGCACTCAAGTCTGCGACAAGAAACAAGATATTAGTTTCTTTTATAGTATGTAGGTATATCATAGAACCCTTGCGGCAAAATTGAGAGGCACAAAGGCAATTTCAATTTTAGTCTTAATTATAGTTTCAATTTTTTTATAGCCCTTTCAAGGACACACTTCAAGCAACAACTATTGAAGAATTTTCATTTGGCAACAATCTACAAGAGGTCCTGAAGACAGTGAAGCTAATGGAACTTCATGTAGTATCGTACGTACACTTAAACATTTCTCGCATAAATGGAGAGAAATTACATCGAACCCCATGATATTATCTTGGATAGCAGGATACAAAATGCAGATTGTAAATCCACTTTACGGAGTAATAATAAGGAGACCGATCATGCGGTACGAAGCGCATCGAATTTTAATTGCGCTTACTGCACCTTTATTGCCAAGCTCAGACTTTTTGAGCCACACTCTAGACTAGTCGCGCATGCGCACTGAGATCTACTATCTCTTTTTCTCCCGCGAGAAGCCTGCGAGTGAATGCTGTGTTCAATGACAACTGAAAACTGAGGTTTTGTTCCCGTAAATATTGTCAATATAAGTGCTTGTTCAATTCTGAGCTTTTGTATAGTAATAATTGAACAAATTGTGACCTGGAAACTATGGAAACTATGGGTAAGTTTACTTGACTTTGCAAAAACGTTTGCCAAGTTGCAAAAAATTGATATGACCTCAATTCTCAATCGCTGTCGTTGTTGCCATGCACGTGCACGGTTGCCATGGAAACACTGGCGCTCACTCATACTCTACTCGCGAGAGGAAACGAGATTACAGCGCGCATGTGCGAATAGTCTAGACGGCTGGCTTGAAACGCCTGAGCTTGGCAATAAAGGTGCAGTTACCGCAGTCAGAAAGCAGTTGCTGAATGCAACCCTGTCAAAAACCAATTTATTTCGAATGAACTTTTAAGGTTAAAACTGGATGGATTCTTTAGATAAATTTTGTATCTCGAGTCACTTAATAAGTTAATTTCATCAAAATATAACAGTAGCAAAATTACAGAAACTAGGTCCTATAATATTTATATATTATACAATAATTTTTTCTTATCGTAGACTTTACACAGTATTTTACATTTATGATTCTATAACAGAGATTCCAACATACCAACTACAACAAAATTATAAAAATTTACTATTTACTCACCGATAGAATTAAGAATAACATCTAAGGTTGTAAGTTGTATCACGCCATTTTCTTAAAAAGTATTAACAATATGTCACGAAGACTTGGAAAAGTCAATAAATATTATCTCACGATCCTTTTTAGCAGTATTTTTTCTACAAAATACTTCATCAAATGAAGAAAAGTAATCTATAAATATAAAACAATATCTTATGTCATTGATTAATCATTTCTAAATACAAGAAAGGCGCTATTTTTGCTAACCAGCATTTTTAACCAACAATTATGAAATGTTTAACAAAAGAGATGTATCTTAAAACTCAAAGAGCATTTTTTAACAAAATACATGTATCTTGAACCAACTAGTTTAATATTGAACTAACAACGATCGATTATTCCAATAAGAATTTTCATCCCAAAAAATGTTGAACCAAACAAGGAAAAGGATTTTCCGCAAAATAAATCAGTTTTCAACCAGAGACATTAAAGTTTAGCTTCAAATAAAAACTTCAACTAAGCCATAAAAGATCAAATATGTCAAACAAATTGTGGAATTTGCAATAAAAAAGTTAATTTTCAAGCAAATGAAAAATCTGCTTTAGTTGAAAATTCAACTTCTTCGCTAAAAGTTCAACTACTTTGTTAAAAAATCTATTTTTTTTAGTTAAAAATTCAACTATTTTGTATAAAATTAACTTCTTTGTTAAAAGTTAATATTTCTTGATTCAAAAATGTATGCGGGATTTCGTGACTTCAACTTTCAAAGAAAAGAACAGATACTATAAATTGATTATTTACTTTGAGGTTATGTTATTGAATATGGGCTATTATCTTTATAATAAAAGTTTATTTTTCACTTAAAATACCTCTATCGCAATTATATAATCTTTTTAAATATATGTGATGTTGTTAAATAAGTATAGGGGTTGAATTTTCAAAATTATATGTACAGATATTTTAATTTTGTTTGAATAAGATTAAAAGGTTGTTAATAAATTAAATTTATAGAAACGTACTTTCAAATTTAAGGAAAAATAGAATGTGAAAATTATTTGAATGTTTTTATGAAAATTATAGTTTGAAGCTTCTTATTTTGTAAAATTATTAATCAATTATTAGCTAATGCATTTTTTTCACGATATTAAATTAAATAAAGATTAAAATACATTTTTTTTCTACATTGAGTAACATGAATTGATTATTTACTAGACGGTTATATAATTGAATATTAGATATAATTTGTATAATAAAAGTTTATTTATATTTAAAATACTCCTATTCCAATTACATAATTTCTCAAATGTGTGTGATGTTGTGAAATGAGTATCTGAATCTAATTTTCCAAACTATATTTAAATATGTTTTCTTTTTTCCTTAATTAGTATAAAAGGTTACGAATGAATCAAATTTTCAGAAAAAAGTGAACATTCAAGAAAAATGTAATGTCAAAATTATTGGAATATTTGAATAATTAAATTTTCAAAATTACGTCTAAATATTATGTCTTAATTTGTTCGAAAATCTGTTTAAAAGGTTATTATTAATTCAAATTTTTAGAAATGAAATCTCAAGTTAAAAAAAAATATAAAGTAAAAATTATTGCAATGTTTCAATAAAAATAATTGTTTAATAAGTTGTATGTTGTGAACTGATTGATTATTGACTAATTAATTTTTTTCACAATATTGAATCACATAAAGATTTAATTTTGATTTTTCTCTATTACGTAACATAAATGGATCATTTATTTTAAGGTGATGTAATTGGATATTTGCTACAATTCGTATAATAAAAGTTTATTTATATTTCAAAATTATATGTAAATGTTAAAATTTTTTTGAAAATTATTTTAAAAAGTTATTGGGCCAGTACATGTCAAGAATATCAGAATCTGCAAGTGGTCTTTTGATTTCAATGAAAATTGGTGAAAATACAGTGCTATATAAGATATAGTTTGGCCCCTAAGAATTTGAAGAAAATTTCTTGATTTTGGGAGTTGCGCCATATTGAATTTTTGTGTTGGATTTTTTTCAGTTATCGACTTTTCCGGAGCCGATGCTTGAGGTTGTTGAAATTTGAAGGTATTAGAGATGAAATTATACATTTTCAAGCTATAAAACTTTACATCAAAATTGTGAAATTTTGTCTCAAAGAAAGTCCAAACAAATTATTGATTCTATTTTTCGCGAAATTCCCCCCTTTTAATTTTGTTTAAATTACGCTATATATGGATTTATTTTTCATTAAAAAAAATTGAAAGCTCAGCATGACTTGGGTCTAATACTTAGGGGTGCGTGAAATGAAAAAAAGTTGATTCGTAATGGTAATTGTTATAAACAAGTTCTATTGATAAACACTGAATATTATAGATTGCTCAATTGTAAAGGATTTTTCGGCAGTAACATTATTTACTTTTATCGACAAAGTGATACTTGATAAAAAAAATGTGTCTTCCGATATTATTTGCTAATTTTGCAAACAAATTATGTAAACAAATTTCCAGTGTGGATATTTTGAGTGAAAAAAATGTTATCTAATTAATCTAAACCTAATTGTCCCTGACGTGTACTGGCCCTAGTTAATAAATCAAATTTTTAGAAATTAAAGTTGAAGAAATATTTATATAAAGTTGAAATCATTTGAATGTTTCAAAGGAAATCATATTTTAATGTTTTTTATGTTGTGAAATGATTAATCAATTATTAGCTTATTAATTTTTCTCACAATATTAAATTGCATAAAGATTTATTTTCAATTTTTTTCAATTAAGTACATAAATTGATTATTTACTTAAAGGTTATGTAATTAAATATTAGCTATAATTTTTATAAAAAAAAAGTGTAATTATATTCGAAATACTTAGATTCCAATTATGTAATTTTTGTCGAAGTTTGTGATGTTGTGAAATGAGTATCTGAATTCAGATTTCAAAATTATATGTAAATATCCTTTAATTTTTTCTGAAATTAGTGTAAAATGTTATTAATAATTTAAATTTTCGTTGAAATATGAAGCAAACGTTATTTGAATGTTTCAGTCAAAATAATTGATTTTCATGTTGTAAACTGATTAATTAATTACGGATTCATTTTTTTCTCGCAATATTAAACTACATAAAGATTGCATTTTTTTTTAATAACATGAATAATTGGAATATTATTTTCAAAATGATAGGTATCAATGTTTTAATGATTTGGCAATGTAGTATTTTAATGCCCTGATTTACAAAAGTGGCTGTGAGGGTAGCCGCAAATGTCATTGTACCGAAATTAAGTTTGTCAAAATATTAAATTACATAACCTAAAAGTGCAGAAAGAATATATTTCAATGATTTATCAATATATTTTGATAAGTTATTTATAAATATGGTAACAAAGTATCGTTTGTATTTGCGGTATCATAATAATTTATTTTCTGGACATTTTCATGTCTACATTTGTACCAACATGCCGCCCTTATTCATGATATATTCTGTGAATTTTCTTACATCTCCATTTTATAATTACAGTATACATTTTCAACGACACATTATTATTGATATTTTAATTCATAATTATATTAATTATTGTTGATATTTGTTTCCGGATTGATTAAGTTGGTTAAGTCGTGCACTTGAAATATTCAAATGATGTCTCGCCCTTTACTGCGTTAATAATACTAATCGTAAATGAAGTAATTTTACGTTACATAAATTTACTGAACACATGCTTTCAGAATCTAATTTCAGCAAGAATTGAAGTGGTCAAAAAATTTTAACAAATTAATAGTTATTCGAAAATTGGATGAAACATAAAAATCAATAAAAAAGTTCGCGCGCGCGTGCGCGCGCCTGTAATAGTCTAGTATGTAATGAAAAGAATTGCATAAAGCCGAAAAAGCTTAAACAAAAGAAAATTAACAAATTACAGTTGTCATTGATTTGACATTCAATTTTGAAAGGTCTGCATAAAAATGTTAGTGAAGTAGACATATTGAAACATTGAGAATCATGTTACACGGTTTTATTATTCTTTATAATTACTAGTTACGGTTGGGATTTACACACTCTACTCTATAACTCCATAGGATTTGACGTAAGCGCCCTACTGCAGTATCGTTAATTTCATCTTGGGTCAATGAGGTAATCATGCCGCTTGCCATGTTTATTTTTGAACGTGCTTGTTTGCGATGGCGACGATTATATGTATATAGTCCAGCAAGAACTCTACTAGTCTCCAATATTGCAAAGACGTCACCATCGGATGTTGATAATACAATTTGTTCTTGGGTTGGCAATGGCTCATAGACTCTTTTTCCTACGAGTAGTTGAATTTTTTTGTCCGCAGGAAAAGTATATCTTCGAAGTTCGAATGTCCGGTGTGGGTTCTTATAGGGAGTAAGTCGAATAAAGTGAAGTTGGTCAAGTTTATATTCAATTCCCCCAATAGAATCAATCCTGGTAGGGGGAGTCATGCACTTGGCACAAGCTGGAGGAGACCTGGACCTGCTACGAAGAGGAGGCCGGGCACGAGAAGGAGATGTGGCAGGAGAATGTCTGTCTGAAGAAGAAGAAGGTTCACGATGAGGAACACTGGGAATAGTTTCGCCATTTGGTAGACCCTCGAACTGTGAAATTGACTCTGCAAGAAGAAAGAGGATTACATTTGTTTAAAGTTTTTGTGAGTAAATTTTGTTTTTATCAAGAGTGAGGGCATTGAGAAAAGATTCTTCTCTAAAGCTTATTAAAATCTGGACCGTCAATATTCAGGGAACATTATTCGGGAAGGATCCTGCAAAAGTCTTTTTTTTTCAAATTTTTTTACAGAATGTAATGCGCTTTCATAAACACATATAATGTAATTCTGGAAGAACAGAAAAAACTGCACAGCCGTGCGTAGCGGCCATATGGAAAGCTTCTCCGCTCAATACGGACTAAGAGTGCAGTTCGACCGACTGAGCTTAGGCGGCGTGGCGTCGCTCATGCGTGAGTAGCGCGGCCTATCCAGTGGTTTAGAGGTGGAGGGGATACAGATATTGAAAAAAGACCGTCGATGCTGCCTCGCTCACTCCTATGTATCCCCTCCACCTCCAAGCTGCTGGATAGGCCGTGCTACTCACGTATAAGCGACGCTACGCCACCTAAGCTCGGTCGGTGGAACTGCACTATAAGTTTATGATTGCCCGCTTGAATTTTCGAACAGATGCGGATCCCGGAAAATTTATCCGAATTTCGAAATCAATCCCAAATTTTCCGTGTTGTCATCCATCATGTCAGTCAATTTTTATCAGTTGACGTCGGAAATCTGTGCGAGAAAAGTCGAGCTCATCCGCAATTTTGCAAGCCGTCTCTCTTTTAACTACAAAACCGGAGTTTGATAAAGCTGTTTCTGTAATTCGGTATCTCCATGCTATAGACTCCAATCTGAGGTTAGCAGTCTAAACTCTCCGAAGTCACTTTGTCGACATAAAATAAGATTGGAGAGTTTAGACTGCTAACTTTTTTCTCCATTTTTGAAAATTATTATTTTCCGCAAAAATAATGATTTCCGCAGCAAAAGGCTTCATTTTTTCAAATTTTATGGATTCGAGGATCTCGCAAACCACCGGATATTTTACAAGTCTTCTTTCCTTCATTCTCAAATACTTGGGGAAAAATATATATTGAGACTGTGCCGTGCCGTTAAAAAAATTCAAAGTCGGATTTAAGTAACACCCTTATTTAAAATGATTTTCTTCATTTTGAAGTTATTTTTGGTTGAATGATCAAAATGTGTTAAAGAAACGGTTTCTTTAATTAAAAAGAAAAATATTTTCCTCTATGATTCTTGAACCCGAGTCCTTCGGAACTTTTCCATTTTTGGCCAGTCAGGCCACGTTTGTTAGTTTTTTTCGGAAATGAAAGTTCACAAAAGCTTCATATTGGGAAAAGGAAAGGAAAATATTCAAGCACTCTCAGTAGTTTATCGACCGACGAAGAAGAGTATTGTCTTAAAAAACGCCTAAAGAAGCTAAAGATGAAAAGAGACTCAGTAAGAAGGCTTCAATTGAGAAGTATTCAACAATTTTCTGTTCAGTGGTGACGCGAGAATGATTAAATCCTTTTTGATACAGTTTTTCTCTTTGCGCTTTCAATCCCCATAACAGTAAAAGTTATTTCTTAAACTGAATCCCTTTTTGCAGCCTATACTTATTCTCCCATATGTAATATTTTTCGTAAGGGTTCAATATGCGAGGAAGTCATTATTAGTAGGAGCCTGCTAAAATAGTTATTATTTTCTTTCATTTTACAGGAATATCGTATGGAATGGCATGCCTTATATTCCGTTCTGATATACGTCTTCAAAATTTGTTCTCTAAAACATTCGAAAGAAGGTTCCATGCCTGTGGAATATTTTCTGGTTCAAGAGATTATTGATAGCTCAAAACTGTTAATATAAGAAATGTTAATTAATTACGCTTCTATTATAATATTTTATTTATACTGGGGCTACCTTGATGATTCGCTTGTTCGTCACTCGTCCCAATATTTGACAGAAAGTCCCTTGTTTTGGGCGACATACCTGAAGACATTTCTGTGGAAAGACAAAAAGGATTTATGAAATTTAATATGATATACAAACATGAATGTTCAACGTCAATTATTAATCTTCAATCCAGAAAATCATTCTTAATTCAGGTTGTTCTATTGTATTTATTTAATTCAGCCTTTCGGCCTAGAATTTATTACATGATTCCTATACACTTTAATTTCTTTAATGCATTTTCCTTAACCTGATCAGCCTGCAACTACTCATTAAATTCTAATATCTTAACCAGTATTTACATTCTTTGTACATCCTTACACCCTATATTGTCCTTCTCTACACATCCTATACTCTACTCAATCTCAGAAATTGAACACTTGCCCTTCTCTCTCCCTTTCCGTGAGTTTTCTTTCGTTTATCCATCCGCCCTTAACCTTCTATGTTCCTTTATCCATGTCCGAGAAAGAGTACCTATTACACAAGTCCGTGCTCTTCCTCTTTTGCCTCTGCGCACCTCTCTGTTCCAAATTTTCTGCTCGCAATTTACCTAAGTTTTGTACACAGTTCTTGTCTCGCTCACGCCTGTTTCTCACGCCAAACACGCTACTCAACCTTCTCGAGAAGGAGATTCGATCTTCTGTATCCGTGCTCCTCTTCTTACAACTCTTCTTGCCTAACGATTATTATGTACATTACTTTCCCTATTGACACTCCTCCTCCAGCCTCTTCTGTTTTTTTCTCCTTCTCTTTCTCCATATACCTCTACCAACCTACCACCTCTTTCCATTCATTCTCATGCATCAGCTTTCCGATGGACATTCCCTTCTCCTTCACTTCCACACAACTACCCAACCAATGTTTCAGTCTGGCTTCTCCTCTGTTGCACAAATTTCATGATCTCTTTCCTTCATCCAACCAGTATCTGTTCCACTCCTCCATGTTCCCAAATCTAGCTCTCGCTATTAATTTTGGCTTCCCTTTTCACCTTTTTCTCTTAAATATTTTGCCCTCCCTTCCACTCACAAGCAGTTATATTTAGCATTATATTTTGACTGCATTATCCTATTATATCTCTTTTATAACTCCGTTTCCTTGTCCTTCTCTTTCAGAACTAACTGCACTTTTTGTCCCCTTTCATGCCTCCTCTTGACTTCCGCCCCTGCCAGTCCATTCCTTCTAAAGTATCTCTCCCTTTCCACCCCCCTTGCTCTTCCCCATTGTCATTTTCCTTCTCCATCACACATTCTTTCACTAGAACTCGTTTCTCACTTTCCCTCGCTTTCTCTTCAAACTTACATGCTCTTTCTCCTGCACTCAACCTCATTTTGAATCTACCCACCTCTTCCCTGACTAAATATCCTGGCGTGGATTTTCTCAACCCCAAGGACCACCTCAAATATCTCTCGTGCACTCTCTCAACACCTTCATTCTCCCTCCATCCCCAGATCTCCACGCCATAAAACATTACGCTTGCCACCAGTGAATCGAACATCCTCGCTCTTCTTCTAAAATCATCCTTCAACACTTTTTCACAAATGCCTCATACTTGCTCTCTTTCTACTTTTTCTCCTTTCCATTTCCATGCACATTCCTTATCCTACCCACCTCCTTTCCTGAATCTCAGACTCTTGGACTTCCTGTCAATCAGACCTTTATCGACCCCCCTTTTCTCTAAAACCTTCCCTAGCGTTTTCCTGTCTACTGACGGAAAAGCTTCCTTCAGATCTATGAAAAAGGCGTAGCTTTTTCCTTTCTCCTTTGATAACTCCTCATTTACTACATGTTGCAATACATGAATGTTATCCGTTGTGCTCCTACCTTTACGAAAACTGGCCTGCGTGTTCGGAAGAATTCCTTTACTCTCCACATCTTTGTTGAACCTCTCTGCCAAGACCATTGCGTAAAGCTTATATGCCGTATTGAGGAGCGTAATCTGCCTGTAGTTCTCTACCTTCTCCTTATCTACCTTCTTGTGTAACGGCGCAACGAACCCTTCCCTGCATTCTTCCGGGAAGCCCTCCCCTTTCCACACCTTCTCAATAATCCCTTTCAACCCAAGATTTACCGCTTCCCCTCCAAATATCCACGCTTCATTCACTATTTGATCTTTCCCTGCGGCTTTCCCTTTCTTCTACTTTTCAATTTGACACTCTATTTCTTCATCACTCAACTCCTCGCCCCTTCCTCCTCTTTCTCCCTTACTCACCTTGTCACCTTCCTCTCATTTGATCCGTATCGTACATTTTTAAAATAGCTGTTCCAAATTTCTTCCCCTATTTCATTGCTAATCCCTTCTCTCATTTTCCTGAACTTATTTATAAATTTCCCTACATCCGACTCCGAGTTTATGTTCCTTATTTCGTCCCCTAACTCTCTTTGTTTCTTTTCCTCTTTCCTCTTTCCTCTTGCATAACTCCATGAACTGTTTCTTACCCTGCACGTACTGTTCGATACCAACTTTTTCTCTTTTCCACTTCTTGTATAAACTTTTAACCTCCCTCTTCCTTTTTTACGTTCTCTATCCCGCCATGCTACCTCCGAATCTCTATTCGCTCTTCTACATTCTTCGACCGGCAGAAATTCCTTCATCTTCATGCCGAGTTCCCTCCATTCTTCTTCTACCCCTACTTCACTAAATTCAACTCCTTTCAGATTTTCTTCGAACTTCTCTTTCAACTCTTCTGTCCATATAACCTTTTTGAATCTTCTCTCACCCGTCTCCACCTTATTTTTATTTATCTGTCCTTACATGTCCATATAAACGGGTGGATAGTCTGATTCCACCCTCTCCTCTACTTCCATCTTGCCTTTATTATTTGTAATAATATAATCTATTACCGAAGCCACTTTCCCTCTCACAAACGTATATTCTCCCATTCCATCCCCCGTCGTATTTCCATTTAATAAATCCTAACCTCTTTCTTCTAACCATCCTATTAGATCCTCCCCTTCTCTGTTTCATACTGCATCTTTAGAACTTCTGATACTTCTTTCCTCTCCTTTACACACTTTCCCTTTTGTACCTGTCCTGGCATTCCAGTCACCCCTAATACCAGAATTTCCACCTCTTCCTCTAAAATTCTATCTTCTACATCTTTTATGATTTCTCGTACACCTTTCCCATTGTATACCGTGATTATTCTATACCTTTCTTTTCCTATTCTGATTCTTTTCTCCCGTTTCCCCTCCACTCCCCCCCCTGAGCCCTCTCTTCTTCAATTGTGTTCCTCACCCTTGTAATTGCCCCCCCCTTGGCTCTTCCTTTGTTGCTTTCTCTTTTTATCCTCTGTAGTCTCCACCTAAAGTTACTTGGGAGTTTCGGGTCGATTTTTTCCCACTCTTTTTCTTCTAACCACGTCTCTACTAAACCAACCACACCTTTACCTCCTTCCCTTCCTGTCTTTCTTTCCTCTCTACCTCTCTCAGCTGTCTCTGAATCTCCTTCTCTTTCTTAGATCAATCATGATCCATAAATACTTTCGAACCCTTTAATGCTACCTTCTTTTTCATTATTGCTTGTTTATCTTCCCATATGTCCATCTCCGCTACTACCACATCCTTTCCTGTCGATCCTACTGAAATTACCCGCTTCAGCTTACCCTCCACCCGTAGTCTTTTCTTAAAGAATTCCGTTAAGTCTCTCTTTTCTTCCCCTTTTCTAACGTTCACCCCCCGGACTACAATATTATTTTTCCGCCCGTTCTTTTCCTCCTGTTCCCAACGCATTGCTCTACCCCCTTCAGACTCCTCTGGATTTCCTTTAATTTTTCATCATCCCTCTTCTTTCCTTCTTTCAACCGATTCTGCAATTTAGCTATTCTCTCTTCCCCTTCCTTTCTCATATCTTCCAGAGATCGATCCAATTTCACCATCCTACCGTGCACTTGCTTTAGTTCTTTTTCCCCCCTTTCATCCCTCTCTTTCATTTCCTCTCTAAGCTGTCTTATTTTTTCACTCCCTCCAACAGTCTCCGCCTAAACCTCCTCCATTCGGCTCCTCCCCTCGTTAACTTCCTTCCTCAACTCTCTCACTTCCATCAACAGTTGCTTCGACATCTCTTCGCTTGACTGTTCCCCTGTCATCTGGTCTCACCTTGTCTCCCCTTCTAACATGCTGATTCCCTCCTTATGCTTACCTTCTTCACCTTTTTTACTTATTCCCTCCTGCTGCGAATTCTCTTTTCTTTCTGGCGATCTCAACACCATTGTGCTCTTTTTTATGGGACTTTGCTCAATAGTTTTCTCCAAACTGTCATCCAAATATCTTTTCTTCTTTATCCACTCTTGTAAAATGCTTGCATCCCCCTTACTATTAGACCTCCCTTTCTGTCGCACCTTTTCTTTTAACCCCAACTTTTCCCCCTTTGCCCTTCCCACACTTCTTCTACTCTCTTTTCTCACTTGTTCTGCTTTCTGCGTCGTAAAATCTCTATCATCTGTCTCCGAGTCGCTGTCCAACTGTATCCCTCTTTCTCACGCGTTCGAATTTCCTTCCGTTCTGTTGGTAAATTGTTCCCATCCACCAGATTCTGTCTTTCTGCCACCCGTGGCACCCTGCTTTCCGACGTTACTACCACTCCCCGCCTGCTTACCCCTTTCCCTGCTCTTCGCCGCCTCCGCAAAAATATAATTGTCACGTTATTGTTTTCAAAACAACCCCTTGCTCCTCAAAACAACATTTACCCTTTATACTCGACACCTCCCAACCGTGCGGTAGCCTCCTGTCCCTCTGCACCACTATCAAACCCCCGCCCTCGCCAAACCTGTCCTCTAACCTCACTTTTCCCTTTTACCTTCTTTTTCGCTGATTAAATTTATCCTCTGTTTCTAAATAATTATTCCAAACCTACTCACCTACCCAAAGATCTCCCACTGATACTCCTTCGCTTACTCACCCATCTAATTCTCACTCACTCATCAAAAAACACTCTACCCATCACCACTCACTTCCACACAGCTCCATCACCAAACATGCAATCAATTGAGGTTGTTCTACTTACTATGAAGTAGTTGCATTTACGATTCCAAAATATGAATTTTCAACACAAAAGATAATTTTGAACGTGATGGATCATTTTCAACAAGAGTTGAGTTTTCAACCAACACAAATTTTTCAGCCATAAAAGATTAAATTTTTCACATAAATTGTTGAATTTGCGATAAAAAGGATAATTTCTAACGAAATAAACAATCTTTTATGTTACATGTGCGTAAGAAATGCTACTATGCACTTCTGTTTAGCAACCGCAGAATGCTAAATTCCCCACGAAATCATTATTGCACTGTATTAAAAGTTCGTTTCATAGATGTCCTTGATGTTTTTTCACGCAAAAAATATATTTTTTCACGTCAATCGACGCCTGCCGCCATCTCTTGGTATTGAAAAGAATCAGTAGAAACTCGGCGAAGCGACTTTTCCAACTGCGCATGTGCCGAAAAGGGCGGATCTTTTTGAAATAAATAAATACCATCAATAATAATACAGGTACAAAGAATTCCAATATAAGGCCAGTTTCGGGGGTTGCGACGCACTGCCCGTGGCACTAAATTAGTCATTGTAAATGTGAACAATCAGGGTCGTATGAACCATTTATGCTCGATTTTTCTCCCGCTTTTGTCGCTCCCGCTTACTGCTCCCCTGTAGGAAGAACTAAATCAGTCGGCCTTATATTGGACTTTTTGTGTAAATATTTAAAACAAATTTTCACTTTAAAAACATTAATTAAATTGAATCTAAGAAATAGCTAATTTCTTTAAATAATTCATTATCAATGTAATATTACAAGTTCATACTTTGTAATTTTAAATAGACCCGCGCTACTTAGTTAAAAGTTCAACTACTTTGTTGTCACTTTTTTTTTTGTTAAAAATTGAACTAATTTGGTTCAAATTATCTTTTCTGCTGAAAATTAAAATTTCTTGATTAAAAAGTGTATGCGAAATATCGTCACTTCAAGTTTTAAAGAAAACGATAGATACTATGATATACAAATATTGAGTAATAATTGACTTTTTTTAATTTTTCGGACCAAATAATAAATACAGAAATTTGGTTTTGTTTTGGCCTTAGTTACAGAAATTTAGAGTTAAATAATGCAACTAATTTTGATTCAGAATATGTTAATGCATTCCGCCGTGAATCACGGCCTCATTAGAACTGAAAATACAGATATAGAACGTAAATGAACATCTCAGCTATTCTATTTCAAAAATTTTATAAGAATAGGAGAGGCATACCGCATGTTAAACGTTTCTCTTTTTGTTATAAAAGTTCCTTAAGGGGGTATTTCTACATGACCGAGCTTTTTTCAGGCGTTTTTCAAAAATTCATGAAAAATACAATTGTTCATATTTTTGAATGGAAGTTTTTTTATATCTTAAAGGAGATCTGAAACTAAAAAAATACACGGTTACCAATTAAAGAAAAAAATAATAGGGGCGCTGTAGCATTTCAAAAAATGTGTCCCGGAAACGACACCCTCACTTGGCTGACATGATTCAGCTGCTCCAGGTCATCCGAAACAAAAACATCGAAGAGATTCTCAAAATATACGAGTACGGCAATGGTCGGGACTAGAACAAATAAAAAATATTGAAAATTGACAAAATGACGCCCATTTGAAATTTTTTTTGCGAATTTTGACTTTTTTTAGGGTAGTTTTTGACTTGCTAAAATGTAAGAATCATTATTTTTTATTCATCCTAGTTCGAGCTATAGCCAAACATCTGCTAAATATATCCTCCAAATTTGAGCTTAATCGGTTCAGTGGTTTTCACGGAATCATGTCAGCCATTTTAAAAAATCGTGTTTTGAGAAAAACGACTTGCTCAACATGTAGCGTGACACTGGAAATTCAGACCTAACACTGAAAGTTTCGACTAGACCTTGGATACAAATTTATAAATGCTTTCGGAACATCGTATTGGGGAAGGAAAACCTATTTGAGACGAACAATGACTCTATTATACACATTTATGACCTGCCTGCGGTCATAGCCGAGGCGGCCCTCCACAGCGTGCGGCTGAGTACTCTCCGCTCTGCGCAGTAGACCCTGCTGAAGCTTCGTTAAAAAGTCCGAACCAAACAAATCCCTTTGCGTACAAATTCCACATACTATATACTATAAAAAAATCAAAAAAATAAAAAAAATAGATTTTTCGGTCCGGTTAAATAGAAATACCCCCTTAATGTTAAAAGTTCAAAATGTACAAAAAATATACATGTGAAGAATTATCTGTGATAATAAGATAGGGTTTTAACAATGTAAAAATTGTATAAATCGACATTTTATATATATATTTTTTTCCCCCATGTATAAGAATAGATAATTCTGATTTAAAAATGAAAATATGGCTATTGCATTCATTTCACATTTCAATTTTAACTATGGATTACTAAAGTATTTAAAAATCATGTGGATACAATACCTTCTAAATTCCAAAAGCCACATTTTCATTTTAAAATTAAAATATTCTGTTCTATTCATATGCATGGGAAAAAACCTTTTTTACTACTAAACTCTGAGTAAGTACCTGATCTTACTCTTTTTTCACAATACTTACATTTTTGTATATATAAAAAAAATGTCAATTTATACAATTTCTACATTGCTAAAACTTTTCAAAACTCTTCACATGTACATTTGTTGTAAATTTTGAACTTCCAACATTATGGAACTTTTATAACAAAAAGAGAAAAGTTTAACATGCGGTTTGTCCCCTATTCTGATAAAATCCTTAAAATAGATTATCTAAGATGGTAATTTGTGTTCTATCTCTGTATTTTCAGTTCTGATCAGGCTGTGTTTGACGGCGAAATGCATTACAATTTTCTCAATTAAACTTAGTTGCACTATTTAACTCTAAATTTCTGGACCCGAGGCCAAAACAAAACCAACTTTATTTTGTAATCGTATCAATTTTATACTTTAATTTAAAAATTGCGTTAGCGAATAAATCGTGTTTCTTTCTGGTGTACTTAAGTAATAAATATGACGTTATACATATTGTTATATACTTACCAATAGAATTAAGGAAAGCGGCAATAGCCAGGAATGGAGTACCGGTGGTGATCCTCATTTTTTATGAGAAAATATGACAGAAGATAATAGTAGATGATACTGTATTAGGGAGAAAAGAACTTTTCTACAAGATGTTTTCATATACGTAAAAGCGGGCTCTCCATATTCCACGTATCAAAGTTTTATTTCTTGACTTCTCCTTTTTGTTCACGTGGTGAATGGATGGCCGCTAGTCACTATCTTACTCGAACTTCTAAATTAATGCCTTCAAGTAAAAACAGTTATTTATTCAACAATAAAGTTTCATATACTGGGTGACCAACAATATATGTCGATGTGTGAATGTGAATAACTCTTTTAATGCAATATGTTTTTGAAGCACTTTACTACCTGCTGGAAGTAAAGCGATAGAAAGGGATATACATTGTTAGATAGAAAGAGATAGAACTTTTATGACTTCTAAATGAAACTGATAATATTGGAACTGTCTTTAGAGTTGATACTGAACTTGACAAATTTTTACAATTAGGGAAAGACAGACTTCATACTTTGGACCAATGTAATGTTATATACAGAATTTCCTGCCGTTGTGAAAACCTTAAACTGGCCAATCGAAACGTCCATATTGAACCTAATGGATATAAACGCGCTTTTGCTGAGATGGTTTTTATTAAAAAAGAAGGTGAAACTTGCACGAATTTAGTTACCGATTGAGAATATTTTAGTACTTCTTATAATACCATTGTTGAATTTATAACTAAATATCAAATTCTCTAAATTCATCTCAAACATCAATACCACAAATTTGAATTATAACAAACATATAATTGAGGAAAAAAACTGTGAAAAAAATAGTACTATAGAAATTTGCTTCATTACAAAAATAAAAAATCTGCCCGCTTCGCGGGCACATTCTCATAGCGCGCTTCGCGCGCGGCTCGCTTCGCTCGCAAGTTTCAGCGCGCCTAGGGCGCGCACCTTTTGGATCTCGCGCTTCGCGCTCGATTATATGTTTATCTCGCGCTTCGCGCTCGATAATGTATTGACCTCGCGCTGCGCGCTCGGACACATTTGTCGTCTAGGTTTTCACACTTCGTGTCCTCGCTAGTGCGCGCTTCGCGGGCTAATACTCTCTTAAAGCTTCATCGTTATGACCTGCTTTTGGTTTAATTATGTCAGTTTTACATAAAAAGAAGAACTAATTTACTTAAGGTTCTATCGACCTTAAGGAACACATTCTCATCACGACACTCGCGCTTCGCGCTCGATATTTCGTTTGATCATCATGTGAACCTCGCGCTTCACGCTCGTTTCTGTTCATCGTATAATAGAAACCCAAAAGTTCGCCACGACCATATGTTATGTTCAATCTTCTTCAGATAAAAATGACTAAAGTTGTATTTGATTTAAAATGAAGAAGGTAATTCCTTGACTTTAGCTTATATTTCCGTATCTTTATAATAAATCCTACAATCAGAAAGATTTTTTTCCAACTACCTGAAAAGGGGAGAAAAGAAGTATTTAAGTCGTTTTGGAACATATATCTTGCTTTTTCATTCATAATCAAACCGACCCCTTGACTACCATGTGATTCCCTATCTACTCCTAACCATATTTCAAAACCGCTTTTCAACACCCCATTTTCTATGTTTCTACTTTCGCATCCCTTTTTCTTTGTCTCAGGTACACATAAAATATCTAGTTTCCTAGCATGCATAGTTTCTCGTAGTTCTCTTACTTTAAGATCATTCACTCCTCTAGCATTCCAAACACCCAGTCTCCATTCATCGCCTGAAACTCAAACTTTACGTTTACCGTGTGTATGCATTTAGTCAATCAAAGTTTCAGTCCAGTCCGAGGCTACTTTATTGTTTGTATTGTTCATGTTTAGATTGTACACCCAACTACCACCTTTATGCGCGAAATTTGTTTTGCGAGTTGAAATCATGTCCAAGTCAAGTAGTGATTCACCGTATAGTGGAGAGTCCAGCTCTAACGTCAGTCCCACGAAAACTTCTGTCAGGGGGGGGGGGGGGGGCACAG
>CAKNYM010033992.1:0-32906 GCA_932195095.1 Andricus curvator
TATATATATATATATATATATATATATATATATATATATATATATATACCCACCAGCATCACAATATCACTATATCACTATATAACTATAGCATCACATATATACCCATCAGCATCTGGCCCGAATTTTCGCCTCATATCTAAAGTCGGAAGAGCCTATTCCGGAGTGGTTGGTGGATGGGCGCACAGTGCTCCTGCCGAAGACGGGCAACTTAGCTGACCCTAAGAATTACAGGCCAATAACTTATCTGAACACACTGTATAATATCTTCACAGCTATCCTAAATGATACGATTGTTCGGACAATTGGACCTATGTGGCGAGAGATGTGTGAACAACGTGGCTCAAAGAAAGGCGTAGCTGGATGTCGGGAGAACCTGCTCATCGATAGATGTGTTTGTAAAGACCCAGCATCCTATCAGCGATTCCTATCGATGGCCTGGATTGATTACCGGAAAGCTTTCGAGTCAACCTCCCATAAACTTATCATCTGTCTGTTGGAAAGCTTAAAGGTTCATCCACACATCGTGAGGTGCATAGAGAGATTAATGCCGCTTTGGAAAACCAGATTTACTATCTCATCTGGAAAACATCGTGTGATCACTAACAGTGTCACATTTGAGAGAGGTGTGTTTCAGGGCGACACCATGATCCCTCTCCTCTTTTGCCTCACATTATTGCCACTATCTCTCGCACTTCGCCATTCCGAAGGCTACCTCTGCGGCAAACCTGGAGATCGAAAGCATAAGGTCACTCATGTATTTTACATGGATGATCTCAAGATCTATGCTAGAAATCAAGAGAAACTACATCTAGCTCTAGACATTTTCAAATAGTACACTCAAGAGATTGGAATGGAGTTCGGGTTAGAGAAATGCGCCAAGGTTAATTTGAAGAAAGGAAAATTTAATGGCATCCCCGAAGACCCTGAGCTCGTCGAGAGAAGCGCTATACGACACCTTAGCGCTGGAGAAACATATACATACCTGGGCGTGCCACAGAGCCGCATTCAGGACGTGACATCTATAAAGGAGACTCTCCGAAGCAGATACAAAGGTCTCATCCGGCAGATTTGGTGTTCCGACCTGTCGGCGAGGAACAAAGTATCTGCAACGAACATGCTTGCCGTCCCGGTAGTACTCTATTCACTTGGAGTGGTTCCATGAACGAAGGACGAGCTCAGATCCCTTGATATCGGGACGCGAAAGGTTTTGCACATGAACAAAAGCATGCACCTTAAGTCTTCTGTTCCGCGACTTTACATCTCACGCCGCCTAGGTGGTCGCGGAATACTGAATCTTGAATGTCTTCACAACAGGATTATTCTGGGTACAGCACATATAGTCGCAAATGGACAAGACCCTCTTCTTAAAATGGTCAGGAAACACGAAGAAGTGGGCAAAGGGCCAATACTTATCGAACATAAGGTAAAATCAATGAACTCGCGACATCTAGATGTCACAAAGGTAGTTGTATCACCCGGATTCAATAAAGTTAAATCAGTAGCTAAGGTAATCCTTTAATGCAGCAATAGTCCACCAGATTTCGCCATTCCTCAGATGGTGGCTGCTGGGAGTCAAATGGTAAGTGTGCTGAGCAAAACACCATAGATTGGCGCTTGCCCCTTAGGTATTTTTACGGAACTATCAGAAATGACTGATCCACTCTTGTTACTTAATCCTCTAACTTTCGCCTTGAAAGCCCAAGGTTCTTGTATTAAGGCAAAAGCTGCTCGTACCGCTAGAAGACTAGAAGGGGGACATCTAGTGTTCATCAACCCATAGTGAGACCTGCAGTCGGTCTTCTTGAGACTTTCGACCACTCCTGACTCTGCAGTTATTACAACCCAGATAGCACAAAAAATTCCGTGAAGATTTCCTGAAACTTGCATTGTAAGGTTGGAAATATTGCATCGAAAGGTTAGGGTAAGGTTCGGTCAATCAAGAAAATGTCCGCTTGTGAGGAAATGTTGCACGGCAAGTTTCAGGACAGTTTGGGAGATTTATTTAACTCAATCCGATGCGCAGTAATTTTCTATGGGACATACGGCTGCGCAGTAGTTTTTTTAACCCTCCTAATATATCACGAAACACACGTATCATGATTATTTCTTATATTTATAAAAAAGAGGAAACCCAAAAAATAAATAAAAATTTTAATTATTTTTTGGTTTTACTTTTGTTTATATAATCATGGAGAATAATCATGATATTTGTGTCTAGTGTATGTATGTATATATATTTAATCTCTCCCTTTTACGGGTTTGAGGGCCTCCGCTCCCTGTACATATATTTACATTCCATCCTTAATCTAACTTAACCGCTGCTTGTATTCTAATGCTTCGCCTTACTTAAAATAACAATACTCTTACTACTAATAATTCTTAAACTTTAAAATGAGCGATATTTCAGGGCTTCCGATTCCTCTTACCATAAAATAAATTTTCAACGATTTCAAAGGTTTACTCTTTGCTATTTAATTTCCTTTAATAGGATTACCCGTTTGGCTCTGCCCTGTTCTCTTTCTTTCTCTTATTTCTTCCAATTTATTCATCCACGTCACTCCCTGTCCATTACCATCCAAAATCCATCTCACACACTCATCCACACTCAACTGTCCATCTTCCTCTCCTGTACACCTCTCTAACACATGTGCCCATGATTCCATTTCGTATCCACATACTCTGCACAGATTGTCCTCTTCAGCCATCCAATATCTACAAGCTCTCACTCCTTCTCTCATTCTATACCGTACCACCCTATTCCATTTGTCTTCCTTTTTTATTTTTTGCAAATATTCTGGTTCCGTTAACCCTTTGACCATCATATACCATCTATTGTACCTCGAATCCGAAAATTTTCTCCATCTCTCTTCTCCTTGTCTTACTAATAACTCTAATTCTATGCTCTGCCAATCCAGAACCCCTACTTGTATATCACAAACCCTCCTAATTTTTTTCCTTTCTTCCTCCCTTTTCGAATTTCCCAAATTGCCTCTCGTCTCCTTGTTCCGAACTTCGTCCAAGCATACTTGTGCTATTCTGCAACATGTATCCTGGGCAACTCCAACTAACCCCCATTACCCATCTCAGAAATCTCTCATGCATGCTTTCCACTTTCCTATGTTCCTTCCATCCCCAGACGTTCACTCCATAACACAACACCACCCAAACCAGCGCATCAAACAACCAAACCCTCATTCTCCAATCGTCATTGAACCTTTTCTTTCCTATACCCCATACTTGCCCCATTACTTTACTCGCACACTCGATTCTTTTCCTCACCTGCACCTCGTTTCCCCCTCCTGCCTCAAACCAAAAACCTAAATAACAGAATTCCTCCACACTTTCCACTGTTTGTCCGTTCATATTCCAAACGTAACCTATTTTGGTCTTTCTAGTTCTGAAGCACATCACCTTGGTCTTCCCTACGTTCACCGTCAGTTCTTTTGTTCCCATATACTCTTCGAAAATTCTCATCATTAGTTTCATCCCCTTCTCATCGTCTGCTAACAGCACTACGTCGTCTGCGTATGCTAGAGAGTATAGTTTGCTATTACCCAAAATTCGTCCCTCTTTGCCTTTGTCCTTTAGCTTCTCCTCTAAGTCTGCCAGCAGCATATTAAAGAGTAGCGGACTCAACGGGCACCCTTGCCCTAGACCTCTTCCTGTCCAGAACACCTCCCCCCCCTATCTTCACCCTAATCCTGGTTTCAGTAAAAATTTCCTTTATCCTCTCCACTAACCCTTCTTCTATTCCCCTCTCTTTCAATGCCTGCCATAGCAATTTTTTATTCACTGAGTCAAAAGCTGCTTCAAAGTCTACGCGAATAAGGCGACTAATTTCCCTCTTTCCTCCCTAAATTTCTGTTAACCGAGTAGTTGAGTACGTAAATGTTATCTATTGTCCCCATCCCTTTTCTAAATCCCGTCTGATTGTGTGGGATACTTTGTTTCTCTTCTATCTGGCTCTCTAACCTTTTTCTTAGAATTTCTGCGTATATTTGATAATTCACTGGCATGAGAGTGATCCCTCTGTACTCCTCTACCTTCTTGCCCTCCCCTTTCTCGACAAACGGTACCACCAGCCCTGTTATCCACTGCTCTGGCCACCCTTCTCCTTTCCAGACCTTGTTGAAGATCTTCCAGATGCCTTCCCTAACCCCTTCTCCCCCATACTTTATCGCTTCGTTCTCCATACCATCCTCTCCTGTAGACTTGTTTATTTTTAGTCTATCTATCGTCTCATCCACTTCTTCTCTTGATATTCCGTTCCCTTCCTCCATTTCTCCTTGGACTATCCTTCTATTTTCCCCTTTGATCCTATTTTGTTCTCCCCCTAACAGACTCCTGAAATAATCCGTTCACTCATCCATTTATATTTCTTCATTCACGCCCTTCCTTCCTCCTCTTTCCCTATTTATCACATCCCAGACCTTACCTTCTTTGATCGCTTTTTCTACTTCTTCCTTATATTTTTCTTTTCCTCTTTGCTTTTTCCTTTCCAGCATCCTCTCATGTTCTCTTTTTCTCCTTTTGTACTTCGCCTTCTCCATTTCTCCTTTTCTCCATTTTCTTACACACTCTTTCATTATCTCTTTGCTCTCCCTGCGTTCCTCGTCCCACCAGCCTCTCTTTCCCTCTTCTCTTCCTTCTTTTGTACCTATCTCATCCCTTACCTTCTCAATAGAGCCTTTCAACCTTTCAATTAACGAGTCTACTCCCTCCTCTTTTTCATACCTAACATTCTCCTTTTTCATTTTTTGTTTAAACTCTTTTAATTTATCTTCCCCCCAGACTCCCATTTTCGTGTTCCTTTCTCCCTCTGCCACGCTTTCGGACGCCACCTTTCAGTGTAGCTATTACTGGGAAGTGCGCTCGGACCCTATCTCATTCCCCACGTTCATACTGCCTATCATCTTCCTCAATCTTTCTTCCGCCAGGATGTAGTCTATTACTGTTTCTCCCTTACCTATAAATGTGATCTCTCCTTTCTCATCTCCTTCCATATTGCCATTATATATAAACCATCCTGTTTCTCCTATTTCGTCTAGCAACCTCCTCCCTTCCCGGTCTGTCTCCCTATGTTTGGAGCTCCTTACATATGCCTCTTTTTCCTCATCCCAAATCCCTCCCCTTGCTCGCCAGTCCAGGCATTCAAGTCACCTCCTACCAGAACCAACTCTTCCTTCTCTTCCTCCATCCACCTCCTTATTACTCTCCAACCTTCCTCTTCCCCTCTTCTTCTATATACACAAACCACCGCTATTCTGACTTTTCCAATTATAATCCTTCTTACCATTGTTCCATCTTTTTCCTCCATATCCTCCTCTGTTCTCTCTTTTACTGCCAGTTCTTTTCTCACCCCAGCGACCATGCCGCCCATCCCTCTACCTTTGACGTGTTCCTTTCTTGCTTCTTGCATTGCCCACACATAACCTTTAGGTAACATCCTTTCATCCCCTTCCAGTCCTTCTCATCCGCCCAGGTTTCACTCATCATAATCACATCCCACTTTTTTAACTCCCGCCAAAATCCTTCATTCTTATTCTTCAAGCCTGACACATTCCAGAAAGCTATTTTCACATTTTTCTCTTTCCTTCCCTCACCTATCCTCCTCAATTTTCTTCCGCCTTGCCGTTTGGAAACCCCTCTGTTTGATCTTAAAACTCTTTTGCATCTTCCTTTCTTCTACCTTTCTCAACTCTTTTCCCCTTTTCCTTATTTCTTCTAATTCTTCGCTCCAACACTATTCCTTCCCATTAATCCATAATCTGTCTCTCCCTATCCATACCATACGCCCTTTTTTCTTCTCTACCCATGCCTTTTGCTCTATTTGTCATCTCCTTTTCCTCTCCCTCCATGTCAGATCCTCTTCAATTCTTTCCCTTCTTCCTCTCAATAATTTTTCTTCCCTCCATCATTTTCTTTTTCTCACTCTCTATTTTCACTGGAAACATTCCTTCTTCTACTTCCTTCGTCTAACCTATTCTCTTAACTCCCTCTACCCTTACCTGAACTCCAATATCTTTCAAAAGATTTTTGATTTCCGCTTCCCCTGTTTCACTCTCCACTTTCAATCCCTTAACTACTATGTTATTTTTCCTCTTCGCCCTTTTTTCCCCTTCCCATCTTCTTTTAATCTCGCTCAGTCTTTTCTTCAATCTTTCGTCCTCATTTTGCAAGTTATCACTCCCTTTTACTATTTCCGCACTCTGTGTTTCCTTCCCCATATGTTCATTCCTGATTTCTAAGTTGCTTAACTGTTCTTCCAACTGTTTTATCTCACTATTTCTCTGCTCTTCAACCTCTCTCTGTCTATTCTCTATGCTCTCTAGTTTACCCCATACCTTGTCTTTCTCCTCTTTCCAGAGTTTCCTTGTTTCCTCTCTGAACGCTTTTATGAGGGCTGCTAGATTCTTAAACATCCCCCCATCCCCCTATCTCTTTCTGGTGTTTTTCGTTTAATCCTCACTTTCTTGTTATCCTTGTCCCTTTCTGAATCATCGTCCCCTTCATCTCTTTTTCTTTTTTCTTCCCCTTCACTACTGGTCGCACTCACTTTGTTTCGCCATTCGTCTAAACTCGTGTTCGAACCCGAGCTGCCAAGCCTGTTAAGGCGCTGTAGGTTAGAGGGTCTTCCTCGTTTATGTCCCGTGCCTGAATCCCTTCTCTCTGCCGTCCCCTCCCTGGTCGGCGTCTCTAACGTCTCACCGCTACTGCCGTCTTCCCCCTTCTCCCCACTAACCGCGCTCTCATCATTGTCACCTGTTATTTCGGCTACCTGTTCTATGCGATCGTCTACAGAGGATCCATAGACAGTGTGGCAACCTAGCCGGATGTCGCCATTTTACGTCTAGGTTTTCTATAGTGTAGTATATCTATATATACCAAAATATCTACGAGAAAACTGAGCCAATCAGCAAAAATGACATGAGGTTGCCACACTGTCTCTGGACCCTCTGTACGATCGTCTATTGACTGTCGCCCTCTGGCGCCCGTTTTTGGACTTCGATATGTCGGCATCCTACCTTACCCAGTGATCTGCGACGTTTCCCGCTCTTCACTCACCTTCCTCTTGCCCCCCTTGACCAGAAAATATTTTTACTGCTCCTAACCTCAAAAACTTCGCAAGCTTCAATTTTCACTTCACACAACTATCTTTCACACTTTACACCTTTGCCTTCACTCACCCTTCTTCCTTTACACCTAATCTCCGCACTCACTGCCCTTTCTGCATCCACACACGCTTATTCCCTTCACCAAAGCCAAAACTACTGCGCATCGAATTAAGTTAAATAAATCTTCCAAACTGTCCTGAAACTTGCCGTGCAACATTTCCTCACAAGCGGACATTTTCTTGATTGACCGAACCTTGCCCTAACCTTTCAATGCAATATTTCCAACCTTACATTGCAAGTTTCAGGAAATCTTCACGGAATTTTTCGTGCTATCTGGGTTGTAATAACTGCAGAGTCAGGAGTGGTCGAAACTCTCAAAAAGACCGACTGCAGGTCTCACTATGGGTTGATGAATACTAGATGTACCCCTTCTAGTCTTCTAGCGGTACGAGCAGCTTTTGCCTTAATACAAGAACCTTGGGCTTTCAAGGCGAAAGTTAGAGGATTAAGTAACAAGAGCGGATCAGTCATTTCTGATAGTTTTTGTGCTATCGGGGAAGTTGGGTAGCTTGACTACTCGCCTCGACATCGATAACCTTCCATCCTCTTGTTTTAATGGTTGGGTTTTGGATTGCTATCCTTTTAAGTACTGCTGCTGGTTCCACGGATACACGAGGAATACAAGCCAGCAGCTTTACTGGCCTTGAGAGGTCTTTGCTGTCGATCACTTTGACCTTAGCTCCCACCCAAGGTTGTAATCCGCCAACAGCTTTAGCAAACCAAGTTAGGAACATTTCGTCCGAACAGACGACGATAAGGGTATCATTTTTGCACCCCATCGATTTTATTCTCTAATGCCGCTTTAATTGCCTTGGCCAGATCGTCATCGAGTTTGGTTACTGGGAACCCCTCGGCGCCCTATTGAAAATTCCGATGTCATAAACTACGTCATAAACTATGTAGTAAACTACGTCGTAAACTACGTCGTAAACTATGTCGTAAACGATGTCGTAAACTATGCCGTAAACGATGTCGTGAACTACGTCGTTTACTATCCCAATTTCCGACATAGTATACGACGTCGGTTACGACATAGTTTGCGACATCGTTTGCGACGTAGTTTACTACATAGTTTACAATGTAGTTCACTACACAGTTTACGACATAGTTTACGATGTCGGAATTTTCAATAGTTGCAACTATGGTCACTTTCAGGTGACTTTGAAGAGCCTGGCTATAAGAGACTGAATTTTCATAGTTGCAACTATGGTCACTTTCAGGTGACTTTGAAGAGCCTGGCTATAAGAGACTGTTGGACCTCTCAGCCGCATCTTTTTCTGTTTCCTGATTTGATTCGGTGAGCTGCTATCAGAATGACCCCTTTTTGGAGTCTCCGTCTGGCTAGTGTTGCGTCCAATTGATTTAAAAATTGGCGTCTCAACCTCTTCCTAACAGTTCCCAACAATCTGGCTCATCGTGGTTTTTCCGTTTGGTTTGACCCCACGGCATTAGTATCGCCAGGGTTACTCCCAGATGGTTTCCCACTTATAGATTCCGAAGTATGTTCTACGGCTCCTCGGTAATTTCCATCTTCACAGGAAAGATGTTTTTTCCAGAGGCGTCGTTGTCGACTCCCCCTGGGTTTTTAAATATATTTTTTTAAAGAACTCATTTTGTTTTCATGTGTAGCTACGGAAATAAAACGTTCGCCCCTGCAGAGCCCCGCATGCGAGCCCAGTGGGCATAGACGTTAAAGAACATCATTAGAACGGCTCAAAAACGTCCTAAGTCAGTCCAAATAACGTTCCTTAAACATAAAATGTTCCAGAGACGTTTTAAGGACATACTTGGAACATGAAACGTTTTCAGAACATTATTTTGTCTGACTTAGGACAGTTTTTGAAACGTTCAAATAACGTCTTTGGACTTGTACGTCCCAGAAACGATTTTAGAACGTTGTAATTACGTTCTTAAATTTCGTGCCCACTGGCCCAGGTGCGAAATTGGGTCGGCTGCCAGAGATTGAACATCGGCCCAAAGTCGGCCCTGCTTTGGTAACCGATCTACGCTAACCAGAGTTGGGCCGACTAAGGTGTTTTCAGGTTGCCATGGTCCCACCGACATTGGCAACTGACGTCGGCAGCGGGCGAAAAGCCGACTGTCGCCCCAATTCTGGCCCAACGTTGGGCCGACCGTCGGATGAACTGTGGCAGATTGGTCAGTACGACCGCAAAAATGCGGTCGGTCCAACTCTGGATACAGCAGTCGGTTAGCCACAAGTCACCTTGATGCACCCGACGGTCGGTCAAACCTTGGCCCGAGTATGAACAGACCGTCGGATAAACTCTGGTTCAATGTTTCAAAAAGGCCGTGAAAGTACGGTCGGCTCGACTCTGGACAAGAGATGGCCCGACCATCGGCATAACATTGCATTGTACAAGTCATCATGATGCACCCGATGTTCGGTCAAACCTTGGCCCAAATATGGGCTAGCCGTCGGATATACTAGGGTTTAAAAAAAGTTTGAAGAAATGTTTAAAAAAAATTGTTTAAACAAATTTTTTGATACGAAATTTTTGAGAACAAACATTTTGGAAAAAAATTGTTTGAAGAAAAATTCTTGAAAAAAAATTTGTTGAAAAAAATTAAAACAAAAATTTTGAAAAAAAATGGTTGAAAAAAATTTGTTTGAAAAAAGTTTGTTGAACAAAAATTTAAGGGTTTCCGCCCGGGGCTACGAAACCCTAAAAATTGTAATCGATTTAAATTATTTATTTAAAATTTTTTTAATTTATATTTCCGTTAACAGATAATTTATTTGACATCTACATGATGTCATATAATAATAAAAAAATTAATGAGAAAAAAGAGTTAACAAATTGTTTTTCTTAACTGCTTTGAGCTGTAGCTTATGAGGATGGTTTTTTCATTGACTTTCAATTCTTTAGGTATAGAGTAATGGGTAAGACTCCCGACTGCTAGGCGATAGATTCAGGTATAGGCGTAGGTTCGAAACCCCGTAGCGTTAGAAATTTTATTTGTAATATAATGTTTAAAAATGTAATATATGTATTCATTCTAAGCAGGACCATTAACATTTATAGTCAAAATACTCGCAATCAATTATTATTTATTTTTTGAATACCACATTGTTGTCCAAGGTTGGGCCGACATCATCTTAATAGATGGCCCATATATGGGACCAAATGTCGGGCCGACCTTGGGAAGCCAAAGGCGGTTGACCGTTATCATTTAGCTGGTTGGCCCGACCTGTGGCGCACAAAGTTGGACCGACCGTCCGACGGTTGGCCCGACCGTGGGCCGACGGTCAATTCGCACGTGGGGGGAGGATAAAACTGACTGGCCACATTGAGTGAGACATTCAATGAATATCTGTTCGTAGGCCACCAAGCCAACGGAGGGCTGTTTCTTAGTCGCTATGCGGGCCCAGGGATTCAGCAAACCTGTGTTAGTCAGGTTCTTTCACCCTTCTACCATACTACAATCATACATACCAAGAGAGACCGTTTATAGGGGTCCTTTCATACATATCCATACACATGCAGGCCGAGGTCCGTTTGACCCCCTTGTTCCACATGCTTAGGCCTCCCCACCAACTACACCTTAGGGGAGGAAGCAATAACTAATGATAGCCACCTTTTTCCTACAAATACTAAGAAATGTAATCATTATGTTGGAATAAAAAAATTTAATAATTAACTTGTTTTTTAATCAAATTTTTCTCTTTATCACAGTAACCAGACATCAAACTACTTCAATTTTCGGAAAATGTAATAATCTAAATAGATTGGTTCAGAATCACCAACAAATCTGAATATAATTTTTTTCAAACGCATTTATTTTTTTGTGGATTCGAACAAATTTGGGGGCGATATGCATGAAAATTCGAAATAACAATTTTCCAACGCATTTTTGGACCACCCTAACGTAGACCCCGTTTACCTGAATCTGCGGATTTCTTTTTAGAAAAACATAAAAAACTAAAAAAATGTTCACAAATTTTTGTTTGGACTTCTTACTTTGTATCAAGAAGCTTATGTTTTTAAGAAAAACCGAATTCTCATACAATTCACAGCTCCTTTTGGCTTCGTGGCTTTTGAATACCAAGAATATCCATATTTTCCTAAAATATGAAATAAGTCCACCGGGACAGATGAGCCACGGGGAGAGGGTTCGTCAAAAGTCCACGCTTGTCCACGAGGGGCGGGGGTGAAGATGTAGTAAAAAATTGTCCACGTGGTATATGGACGGCCCCTTTGAAGTGACTTGAATTCTCCTGAAGTCACTTGAAATCTCCTGAAGTAAGTGAAATCTTCTGAAGTCATTGAAATATCCTGAAGTATCTTGAAGTCAGAAGTAGGTGTACACTATCACTTCCCTCTAATTAAAAATTGGACAACAAATGAAAAATTTGTGAAAAAACCGCGTCTTTCTAACTACATTCTATGAGAAAATTGCTAAAAACAATAATAAATTGTTTAAAAAATTCAATAAAATATCTAATTTTCAGTATAAAGTCAGATTTTATCTATTTGAAATAATTCGCATTAAAAAAACCGCAAAAAAATCATAATTAGCGCCAAAAACTCGCAAAACCCATTTTTTCACTTATGGGGTTTCTTTGGGACCCTATAAAACAGACTTATGGGGGTGATATTTGAAAAGTGATATTTTATTCGTATTCTATGGCTAATTGTGAAGAGAAATGTTGAGTTTCAACTCGATTGAGATAATATTGAGGATTATGAATAAGATTTACAAAAACGTCTTTTTCTCTTATGGGAAATACATGTTAAACTTCATGGGGCTTGCGCCACCCCTAAATATCATTTATTTAAAAAAAAATGGATTTATTTTTGGGTGGATTCGAACAAATTTGGGGGGTTTCCCCATAAAAATTCGAAAAAAATTTTTTTGGACCACCCTAGTGTACACCCAATCGGTCGAGTTGTCAACCCCTCGACAGTAACCCTGTTATCACACTTACCCTATCGACCGTAATTATGTAATTCGAAAAATATAGAAATCTCATTCTTCATGCACTAAATAAAATAAAAAATAAAAATGAAAAAAGCACTTCTTGAAAATTTATTAACGTACGAGAAATAGTAATCAATTTTACCTGAAAAAAAACTGTTAGGAATATGAAGTACAAAAAACTAGTTACACAATTTCTATCATTTTAGTTTTAAAAAATACCATAAATCTCTATTAAAATCTCTATAAAAAGGAGAATTAAAGAATTAAAACACCTAATATCTAATATAATAAAAGCAATTAACAAGTAACAGAATGACAAATCAAAAAACGACAAAATGATATAATGACAATATGAGAAAATGCCAAAATGACAAAGCGACAAAACAACAGAATTACTAAATGACAAATAGACAAAACGACAAAATGAGAGAAGGTCAAAATCAAAAAACGACAAAAAGACAAAAACAGAAAATGACAGATCAATAAAACGATGAAGTGACAGAATGATAAAATGACAAAATGGCAAAATAACAAAACGGAAAAATGACAAATCGACAAAATAACAGAGAGCCAGATGACAAAATTGCAGAAATAAAAATGGATAGAATGAAAAAAGGGCAGAATGACAATATGACATTTTATCATTTTCTTCTTTTTCCTTTTTGTCATTCTGTCATGTTTTTATTTTGTCAGTGTGTCATTTTATCGTTTTGTCATTTTCCCCATTTGTCGTTTTTCACGTGTCAAACCAATTTTGACATATGGTAATAACTAACCATAAAAAACATTCTGTAGGACGCCTACATTGTTTTATAACCAAACGACACTCGCCTGTCGTGTCATGACATGACATGGCAGATGACATGAAGTGACAGGACACATGACATTCTCTCATTTTGTCATTTTATCGTTTTGTTATTTTGGGAATTTGTCATTTTGTGATTTTAACATTTTTTCCTTTTGCCATTTTGTCGATGTGTCATTTTATCATTTAGTAATTTTGTTGTTTTCTCCTTTTGTCAATTTGTCATTTTGTGACTTTGTCGATGTGTCATATTATCATTTTGTAATTTTGTTGTCTTGTCGATTTGTCATTGTGTCATTTTATCGTTTTGTCATTTTGTCAAAGAAATTTTGACATATGCTAATAACTAACCTTAAAAAGCAGTCTACAGGACACTTACATTGTATTATAATAAGACGACACTATCCTGTCATGCCATGGCATGAAATGACATGACACATGATATGACGTAACATGACATGCCATGACACAGAACAAATGACATGACATGACAAATGACACACGCCATGACAGGAAATGACATGACACACGACATGACATAACATGATGTGACACATGACATGACATGACATTACATGATAAGACATATGACATGACATGACATGACATGACATGACATGACATGACATGACATGACATGACATGACGTGTAAAAATGTCGAAATGTTGAAATGACAAAATGTCAAAATTTTTTAAAATGTCAATATGTCAAAATGTCAAAATCATAAAAGTACAAAAAGACGAAATGATAAAAAGGACAAAATGACAATTTAACAAAACGGCAAAACTACAGAGTGACAAAATCACATAATGAAAAGGTGAAAAAATGAAAAAAAACGACAAAATGACAAAGTACGAGAATGACAAAATGGCAAAATGACAGAATAATAAAATGACAATATGGCGAATGACAAAATGACAAACCGAAAAAATGAAAAATCAACAAAACGATAAAATGACAGAATGACAAAATTACAAAATGAATGACAAAATGAAAAAACGAGAAAATGAAAAAACGTCAAAATGACAATGTCATTTTATCATTCAGTAATTTTATCTTTTTTTTCGTTTTGGTAATTTGTTATTTTGTCATTTTGTCCATTGTTCCTTTTGTGAAAATAAAAGAGTGGCAAAGTGCAAGAATGGCTAACTGATAAATCAACAAAAACTATAATACGACAGAATGACAAAATATGAACCATTTTAGTACGCTTTCAATTTGAAGTTAGTATGTTAAAGGAGACGAAAACAGACTGTGATATCATATTAGAGCGCCTAATAAAGGATGCCGAATTAAAAAGGAATATCCCATTTTTACTGTGTAACTAATACTGTGTTTTTTCTCATACCCATTTATTTTAATTAAATATTCAACATAATATTATTATATATATATTTAATATAATATAAATATTAAATACACACCAAATTCAATTACCAAAGAACCATACTTACTTGAACCTGAAACCCTAAATAGAACATTTCAATAACAGGCTATCTTTATGAAATTTATAATCTTTAATAAATCATTTTTTTATTTAATATTTCGGGTCGTAACAGATATATGTATAAGAAATAAAGATAGATAGGTACAAAATGAAAAGCAATCGACTACACAAAATATATACTTAATTTTATTATCTAGCATGATTCGTTTATACATACAACATTTTATACATCTTTGATTGATTATGAAAATTATATGACTTCGAATGCGATGGAATTATTTTACAGTGGGAAAGGTGAATGCGAATTATCGTTAATATGGCTAAATCTTAAACGTAAAAAATGATGCAACGAAACAATATTTACAAACAATTTAAAGTACAAAAATCACGTCATTTATCTCAGCACATTAGAGACGATCGTAGCCACTGAAACAGAAAGAAATAATGTAAATAAAAAAAGTTTATGTAAAAATGTTTTAAGAATTGCGCCAGCATTTTTAATAAAAATTTAAAGTTTATCATTCTCTCAGTTTCTTACCTCTGCTAAACTCAGTTTGATAGTTCCATTTTGTAACGGATCTTTGCTTTCAAATATCCCTAAACAAGAATGTGCAAAATTGAAGTAATTTATTAAATTAAAGTTTTTACAATTCATATGTGTCATTTTTTCAACTGAAACTATTTTAATATTTTTTGAATATATATGAAATCTAGTTACCAAAAGCATCGCTTAAATGTAAAATTGCTGAAACAAAGTCGCCGAATCTTAAAGTTCCGTCCTTCCTCATATATCGGAGGATAAGAATCGACAGTACATCCGTATTTAGTTGAAACCCTGTAAATTATTGTTAAAGTTATATGATATTCTAAGTATTATTATAATTTATTCAAGGTAAATATTTTTTAAAAAGATTCTTACCAACTTCGAGTAAAGCATCACGAAGCCTTTCCGCCTTTAAAATACCAGTTTTCTCTTTCGTGTGGTTTTTGAAAGCTGCTTGCCAGTATTTTAAACTACACATCAGATCTTTAAAGTCGTTGAATTTCAGTCTCCCGCTGCCCGAGCTCTATTTTTATGATATTAAGGAATTTAATATCTTTTAGCAGAAACTAGGAATATGTATGGATTTTTATTACATGAAATGTACGTACATCTAGTTAAAACTTAAATAAAATTCATTTTTTTTAAAATTAGTATACATATGAAAGGATACATCCATCGTGAGAACGACTTGACGACAAACTTCCATGCAGGCACAGCTCTTTATATAATCTGAAAAGAAAGGAAGGAATACTTAAAATAAATGTATTCTTATTAAAAAAATCTATCACATAATGTTAAATGTCAGTTAGTATCATGATTATGTGAGTTCGAATGATATTGTTTTAAAATTATAAACAATTGATACGATATGAATTAAAAATGCACTTTGTTACGAGCAGCGTTATTCAAACAATGATAATTATTTTAGAAATTAGCCCACGTAACCCGACAAACAAATCGTCTGCTGAAAACAGTATGATTATTGCCTGATAATAATCTCCAATAGGCTGGCGAGAGGATGGCATTTTCCTCCCGAATGTTTAGAATAATAAGTAAGGCAGGAGATAGGAAACAAATAGAGAGAGCAGAAAGAAAAGAAATAAGATAAAAAGAATGCATTTTAGATTGATGGGACTCATCCATGGGCTTCGCACGCTGCAGCGAATCCGTACATGTGTGTATATATGTATATATAATTATACATGCATGCAAGCAAGTCAACGCAACTGCACGGTGTGATCGCACTATCCCCTTCTCCTGTAAACTCCACTCTGCTATATTACAACCAAGTTAAAACCTGACTACAAAACTTTTCTTGACGTACTGAATTTTTAAAAATGATTGAAACTAAGAATACCAATAAAATTATACATTAATATAAATATAAATTGATGACATACGAAAATGGATTAAAAATGTTTCATAAAGCGAAATATAAATTTTTGAAAGGTAATTTTCTGCCACTGCGCTTGGTAACAAGTCGCTAGGCTGGAAATCCATAGTCATCAAATTCCTAAGTCATCAGGCTTATGTTCCCGCGGTCTTGCCGTCCACCTCATATGAGAATCCCTTATTCAACCAAAATACCCCACCTTATGTGCAATAGGTACTGACGAGCCACGATGAGTGCCGCCAAATAATCGCAGTTCTTCATTCTTTGCCATGACAGGTAGTTTGATGAAAAGGCAATTACCATGCCTTTTCTTCCTGCCCGTCCGTGGTTCAGCCTTGTTGGCTTAATCGGCTATTCGTACGACCTTCTGGTGGCGACGGAAGACGCGATGACAAGACGGATGTTCAAATAAGAATCAAATCTTTTGCTGGCAAAGTAATAAAATTAAACTCAATCTCTCTGAATCAAGTTTAAAAATTAGCTTAGTCTCTACTTGATTTAGTGACATTGAGTAAAAACGGAAAACAGAACGGAAGGTTGTATCAGTGGTTCGGCGCGTTATTATAACGACTGATGTACAACGTTTAAAAAGCCTTACGCCGAAGACCAAAGTGGATCGGGTCGGAAATTTGGTTGAAAAAATTAATTTGCAAAATTTTCTCTCCATTGCTCCACGAAAATTCAAAACATTTTGCAAACTTGAGTGAGTAATTATAAACTCAGTCTCTATACTGCATTAAATTTGCAAAACGTTCGTGATGCGGCAACATTATTAATTATAAACAAATTATTATTTTGTTAATCACTCCCCAGCGAAAATACCGAAGGTTTTGCAAAATGTTGTTTCTGCTTCTTTCCATTGAGAAGAAACTATTGTATGATTTGCAAAACTAAATACATAATGCAAATTATCGTTTTTTTAATTATTGTTAAATTTTGTGCAATTCGACTCCTAAAATTCCAGCGAAAATTGCGAAGGTTGCGTTTTTGGGTAGCAAATGTTAGAAATGTCGAGATCTGAAAATTATCAAATTAGCAAAACGTTGCTCGGCCGGCAATAATATTAAAATTGTAATTAAACAAATTAGTTACTATTGTAAGCTAGCCAAAAGTTACAAACATTTCGCAAATCGTACTGAGTTATAATTAACTTAGTACTAACATCATATTAGATTTGGAAACTGTTTACTACGTGGCAACATTGATAATGATAAACAAAAAAACAATGTGGGACGAATACTACGATCCATTGCATTATATATAATTTTCGAGGGTTTTTGAAGGTTTCTCGTTTCTTTAAAAAAGTTGTTGAAAGTAATAAAATAACTGCCGGTGTAGAAAAAAGAGGAAACATTTGGAAAAAAAACGAGTGACAATATGCAATTCAGGAATTGCGTGAAAATTTTTTGATAAGTGAATAATTTTTTTTAAAATAATTTTTATAAGGTAATCGGAGCATGATTAAAAATTTTAATTCATTTTGGAAATTAAGACAATTTGAGAGACAATTGTATATTATAAGAAGAGTGTGAATAAATAACGATGTTGCCTTTCCTCCCATATAACTATTTAGTGTATTGCATATCGAGGGACGAGAGACAATTTTTATAACGCATCTACCGTAATTTTGATTTGATATATCTGTGGAACGAGTCAAGAGTAGCATTTTTGCCCTAAAGTTTTGAAACTCTACTTTCAACGCGCTGCATCATGCATTAAAAGTCTAACTTCCGATAACTGAGTTATGAAAACAAAATTTCTATTATAATATTCAGAAATTAACATTTTTTTTTAAATTTATAGTTTCGCCATTATTGATTGAGATAGTTTACCTTTTTTAATTTTTCAAAAGCTATTCGTGAGTTCTTGTTTTTTTTTAATTTTCACTGTTTTGTAACTGTTTTTTTCGGACATTGGAAAAAAACTATTATTCTCATTAATTCTTTTCTTTGAATTCCTGTAAAAAACAAGAGAAATTGGGAGGTTCCTTTTGCAACACCTTGAGAATTTACTCTGGGGAATAATTAAAAAAAAAATAAGTTTGTTTTTCATTATCACTGTTGTCAAGTAGTAAACAATTTGCAAATCTAATATGATGTTAGTACTAAGTTAATTATCACTCAGTATGATTTGCGAAATGTTTGTATTTTTTGGTTTGTTTAACAAAGTACCTGATTTGGTTAATTGCAATTTTAATATTGTTGCCGGTCGTGCAACGTTTTGCAAATTTAATATTTTTAGATTTCGACATTTCCAACATTTGCTTTGCAATTTTACTTGTTTTTATTAATTCTATTTTATTTTACGTATTTCTAAGTTAATTGCTGAATTCTTCTTCAATCAGTTGCGACCTCAAAATATTGATTTCTTCAGCCGGTCTTTGGTCATTATATTCCTATTTACACGTACACGTCTTATTTCAATTACTCATACACAAACTCACAGATTTACACACTCTCGCTGTCGTTTTCCAATTTTCGGCTACCATTGAATTCAGTTCGCCTGTTGCTAGCAGCGAGATTAGTCATTTTAACCACTTCTAATTTATTTCTGTTAATTAATAAATGACCGCACTTCTTGGCATCAGCCTTGTTAAATGGAATAAATTGTGGTAAATTCTTTTATGTAACCCAGTGCAGTACTATCCGTAAAAAAAAGAATGAAAAATTCAAATACAGTCCATTGCTTTAATTTCAGTCAAAACATTGGTCCTACGACCGGATAGTACATTTTTGAGTCAGTAAATCGTCGTGTGATAGTCTGTGGCAGCGTCTTTGGTACAATAAGTGCAGTTCTACAAGTGTATGGGTGATTTAAAAATTACTAAGTGACTTGTGACTTGTAACATTCAGACTGGGTGACTTTGTGACTTTTTGACTTTTTGACTTTTTAACAGTGTGAGTTTTTAACTTTATGACTTTTCAACTTTGTGACTTTTTAACTTTGTGACTGTTTGACTTTGTGACTATTTTTGTGTGCAAAAGTTCAAGCTGAACTTAGTGAGCTCGTAGCAAACAGTTATACTAACAGTTATTTTTCGTAATAACTGTAAGCATACTCGATGGTCCCTTGTTTTTAGGATTTCAGTCAATGTCTGTGAATCAAACACAGGCAATACTATCAACATTGTCAGATGACAAGACTGGATAAATAATTACAAGGAAAGGTTTTTGAAAAATGCCTATCGACGAAAGGTTTGGAATTATTAATGCACTTTTGTAAGTACAATTTTGATATCAATTCGGGCTCGCGAGTTCACGCGCGAAAGTATACATTAAATTTCGTGTGTCTATCGATCGCTTGTTGTTGACATTCTTATGTTGATAAATATGCACAACAACTGTCAAAATATTTCTGATTCACGGCTCGTTGCAAATCAGAAAATTATTTTCAGGCGAACGATTTTAATTATTTAAAAAGACAATAATAAATTTGTCATTCGGGCTTTAATTACATTATCTTATTTTGCGTCTTTTGTTACAATGTCGTTCGATAATTTCTTTTTAGGGCAAACTGAGCTGTGTAATCGAATTCAAAATTCGTTTGCGAATGTGGCATCAGTAAAGGAACCAACAAAGGGGCCATTAATATTGCGAATGGAAGCGTTAGAAAAGAACTGGACGCGGTTCGTACAACAGCATCTGGAATTAATAAAATTCCACGACCAAAATAAAACTAACGAGTATTTCACTTCGGACTTTTTTAGTGAAACTAAGGAAGCTTACGTGACAGCAAAAGGAAAATTTTTTGATGCTATTGAAAACCTTCCAGGTACTCAGGCGGGAGCGTCGAATGTCTCGGTCGCGCCGATGTTCTCACCATCGCGTTCAATGCCAAAAATCGAATTACCGAAATTCTCGGGCGTATACACAGAATGGTCAACTTTCGCTGACCTTTTTAAATCGATGGTTCAGCCCATTGCGGCGTTGACTTCTGTGGAAAAGCTTCATCATTTAAAGACAAATCTTTCAGGGGAAGCTGCTCAACTCGTTCGTCATATTTCGGTAACAAATGAGAATTATACTCGCTGTTGGGAATTACTGGAAGATAGATATGAAAACAAACTTTTCTTAGTACATTCTCATTTATCCGGTTTATTTTCACTTCAGCCAATGAAAGTGGAATCAGCAAGCGCGTTGCGAGAACTTTATAATTCAACTATTGATTATGTGGAGCACTGGACTCCCTAAATGAACCGGTAAGCGAATGGTCATCAATTCTTGTATATCTTACCGTCGAACGGCTCGACCATCAGTCTCTTCGGGATTGGGAAACATCGATCAGCAGTTCAAAAGAACCTCCGACATTTGAGGAACTTAAAACGTTTCTTAAAAATCGTCTTCGTGCATTGGAAGCTGTTGAATCAACAACAGGCTGCTGTAAGCAGCCATCATCGCAATCAACAACGAAGTCTCAACATCAGAAACGTAAGTTTGGGAGGCAAAAGAAATCGTCGCAATCAACGACTGCTAACGGCAATGCAGTCACGGAACAACAACCAAGAAAATCGCCTCAGGATAGAAAATGTTTCATGTGCAGATTATGCAGCAATTGCCTTGGATCCCAAATGATCGAAAACTGCGCTTCAAAAAATGTTTGTCAATTGTGTCAAGGAAAGCATCACACAATTCTTCATGAATCACTGTCAGTTCAAACTCAACATTTTCCAGGTTCATCCACTGTTCCAACTTCGCAGGCTACCTCTCATGCAGTTTCAGTCATGCAGGTTTCTTTGAATGAAACAACGTCGGTGTTGTTGACCACCGCTATGGTCTTTGTGACTGCGCCTTTCGGTCAAACTATGTATTTTCGAGCATTTCTTGATCAAGGTTCTGAGGTCTCAATTATTTCAGAATCGCTGGCGCAACGATTGCGGCTGCCTCGGACTAAAGGTTCCGTACGCTTGTTAGGCGTCGGTGAAAGTAACTCAGGAACTTCACGAGGATCGGTTTATGTCGAAGTTAAACCTCACTTTCCGTCAGATTTTAGGCTCAAACTTAAAGCTCTTGTTCTTCCGAAATTGGTGGCAAGACGTCAAAAAAGTAAATTTCAAATCGACGATTGGCCTCACCTTGCAGACCTTCAGTTGGCAGATCCGAAGTTATATGGAAATCATCCAATTGATATGATTTTAGGCGTTGACGTATATTCAATTTTAATTGAGCCAGGCCTTCGAAAAGGTCACTTTTCTGCTCCTGTTGCACAGAAAACTGTTTTAGGCTGATAACTGTGTGGACCAACGGGAGAGGAGTCGTCAATTTATAATGCTCCAGTCAGCACATTTCACTGCTGCAGAGTTACCAAATTGTATTTTGACCTACAAAAATTTTGGGAAGATTAAGAAGTAGCCCCATCAAAACCTCTTAGGACTCCAGAAGAGGAAGCTTGTGAACAGCATTTCTTAGAGACTCACTCTAGGACAAAAGAAGGAAGATACGTCGTTCGTCTTCGAACTAAGAATGATGTTACAAAGCTAGGAGATTCATACTTATCAGTTCTTAGGTTGTTACTTCACAGTGAACAACGTTTCAAGCGGGATTCTCGACTTCAGGATGCTTACACCGATTTCATGGAGGAGTACAAAAGGCTTCAGCATATGGTTTGTGTTAAAGAGTCTTCTGATCCAAGGACTGATTCAGGGTCGTATTTTATCCACATCATGGGATGTGGAGAGACTCAAGTCTCACAACCAAGCTCCGAGTAGTTTTCAACGGCTCTCGAAGCTCAAGTCGAGGAGTATGACAGAATGATTGCTTGCATGCGGGCCTAAATTGCAATTAAACATTTCAGATGTCCTACTTCAATGGCGTCGACATCCGAGTGTATTTTCAGCAGATGTCGAGAAGATGTACCGCCAAATTCTTGTCCATGAAGATAACCAGGATCTAGAACGAATTCTATGGCGCACGACTCCTGCCGAGCCTGTTCAAATTTATCGACTTACAACTGTCGATGATGTCTTGTCAGGGGCTGACAATTTAGAGGACGCCGCAAAACTTTACGATCAATCGCTTGAGCTCTTCTAGGCGGGCGGCTTTCCACTCAGGAAGTGGACTACGAATTGTCCTGAGCTTCTGGAGCAAATCCCTGTGGACCTTCAGGCTTTATATTCAAATCTTTCGTGGCATTCTGAGACTTCACTATCGATGCTCGGGTTAAACAGGCAGCCCGAGAGCGATTGTTTTATCTTCAAGATCAAGCTGACTCCTATCAATGATGTCATCACTAAACGTGTCGATCCGCGCAACTATTTGATCCACTTGGATGGTTATCACCTGTAATTGTGGCCACAAAGATCATTCTTCAGGGACTGTGGAAGCTACAAATCTCTTGGGATGATCCGCTTCCTGATGAACTTTCTCTACGCTGGAAAAGATACTACAAGGATCCACAATATCTTTCATCAGTTCGAATTAATCGATTGATTGGATTACGATCTTCGGGTTGCACATATGAACTTCATGGCTTTGGATATGCTTCAGAACGTGCTTATGGAGCTGTTGTTTATGTTAAATCAGTTCAAACAACTGAGGATTGTTCGGTGGTACTTATCGCATCAAAAACAAAAGTAGCACCTGTGAAAGCTGTCGTACTTCCTCGTCTTGAACTGTGTGCTGCGGTTCTTCTGGCTCGCCTCGTTGCATATATTCAAAGCATTCTAAAACTTGATGCTCCACTCCACATGTGGTCCGATTCAACGACTGCTCTGGCTTGGATTGCAGATTCATCTTCGAAACGTAAGACGCATATTGCGAATCGTGTATCGGAAATTCAAACCACTCTTCCTTCAGCTGTGTGGCACCATGTTCCAGGCCAGGACAATCCAGCTGATTGCGCATCGCGTGGTGTCTCTGCTCGTGAGTTTTCGTCTTTCTCTCTCTGGTGGAATGGGCCAGAATGGCTGCCCAATCCAAACGACTGGCCATCTGGTCCCTTGGAACTTCCGGACCGCTCAGTTGATATGGAGGAACGGGGTCAATCTTGTGGTCCGTGAGAAGTAACACTGGTACTTATTTCGCCTATATTCTTCCTTGGATAAACTTATTCGAGTCACTGCCTTGTGCTTTCGATTTTACAATGCCGTCAGACTCGTCAGCTCGTCTGCGCTTGATTCAACATGAACAACGTCGTGCCTTTTCAGAAGAAATGTCAGCCTTGAAAAGAGAGGATAAGATCTCAAAAAGAAGTCATCTGATGAAGCTCAATCCATTTTTGGATGGCGAACTTCTTCGAGTTGGAGGACGTTTAAAGCATTTTCTACTTTCGTTTTATGAGAAACATCCCTTGCTTTTACCATCAGATTCCAGTTTTACTAAGCTTTTGATCGAGGATCGTCATAGTCGGTTCTTCACGGAGGTACTCAGCTTACTCCTGGAACACTGAGGCAATCTTACTGGATGCTGCGAGGGCGAAGTCTTGTTCGGTCTGTGATTCATCATTGTGTTCCATGTGTGAAGAACCGAGCAGCTATTCCGCAACAACTCATGGCTGACTTACCTTCAATTCGTCCAACTCCATGCAGTAGACCATTTTTGAACACTGGTCTCGACTACGCTGGACCGATCAAGCTTCGAAAGCATAAAGGACGTGGCTTCAAGTCTTTTAAGGGTTACATTTGCATCTTCGTTTGCTGCGCCATTCGAGCGGTTCATTTAGAAGTAGTTTCTGACTACATGGCAAGTGGCAAATGAATATATTCAAATATTCCAAATGAGCCAATTTAAAATTGATATAGTTGAAAATTGTGCAGTTTAAAATTGAAAGCCTAAATATATTTCAGCAATTAGAAAGGCTCATTTTTTGTAATCTGCAAATTTGGATGCCCTAAACTTGAAATTGTTCAATTCTAAGTACTTGAAATTAAAAATTACTTACACGGAGAAAAATGGAAGGTCATTTTGGCCATCTAGATGTGCGGACAGACTATATTGCAGGGTCAACTATAGGACAGCCCTTGAAGATGGCTAAAGCGACTATCTCTAGAAGATTAAAACAAGAGGTTCAAATCGATCATCTCAGAGTTTCGACTTGGTCATCTCGGAAAGTCGACTCAAGCGTAATAGAGAGTCGAACCAATCATGAGAGATGGTGGAACTGATCATTATAAAGGGTCGAATCGCTTATTATAGAAGGTTGATTTGGTCATATCAGATGGTCGACTTGATCTCCTCGGACATTCGACCTGGCCATGTTAGGGGGTCGATTTGATTATCCTACATTTTCTATATTTGTTGTCCTTTTCCCACTTATTCCAGCCTCTCTCTTATAAGAGACTGGAAATTATAAAATTAAGTGGAACCTATAAAACCTGAAAATGTATATGAAATACATGCATTCTGAAAGCATTTTTCATTCTTTGTGGAGAATGAGGTGTATGAGACATAATTTGATATGCAAAAACAGTGCACATTGATAATATATTTTTTGGAGCACGAAAGGCTAAGGACACGGCACGGTGTCACACTGAATTGTACGATTTCAAACATTTAAGTGAATTTAGAAACCAATATCCCACATCTCGTTACTTTCGGCATCACCAATGGATGCTGAAATTTTTTGCACGTTTTCAGTTTGAAACGACACGGTGACAACAAATTGATAGCTGAACGTCCAGTTACGCCTTTATCCTAAATCGCTTGGAAGCACCAAATTTGACGTTGAAAATTCCAAAGAATAAACTTAATTCACTTTCAATCATGTTCTCTCTTATGCACTTCACTCTCCACGCATATTTGAAATATCAAAAAGCAGTTTAAACTTGTTAAAAATATGTTTAAGTTCAATAAGCAGCCAATGTGACGCTAAAGCTGAACGGCTCAATGACATTCACTCACTCCGAAATTGCTCTGAACCACGGTGCTCCCAACTCACGTATCCTTTCACACTGCATCCATCGCGTCGACAACCGGATTGGTTGAGGTTGGCGCGCTTATTTGAAATGATTAAATGTGAAAAACAATTTTAAACAGCATATAATTAGAGTAAAGTTATTAAAAATAATTCTTTGCTCACAAGAAGGACTTTTAAAGTAAAATTTTAATTATTTATTATATTTTTTCCTTAAAACTAAATGATAGATTTCAATTTTTTAAGAAAGGAATATTGACCACCCCGAAAGGACACTTCGATTATCGCTGATAGTAGGTCTGACCTTCTTACAACAGTCAGACTGGCCATAAAATGAGAGTCTCTCTCACTATGTCGAAAAAATTCTGAAAGGCTCTTTAGACCATCTAGAAGAACGGACTGGCTTTCTAAATTTTGACCCTCTAACTTTGACCATCCATTTTCTCCGTGTAATGTTGAACTCTTCAGGTTTGAAATTCATCAATTGAAAAATGTTTAAATTAAAAAATAAAATCTTAAAAATTTGGATGCTTAACTAGCTGTATATGTACTACATGTTTAAAGATCTGAAAATAATTTTTCTTATAATAATTTCCACCGAAAACAAAAATCATACCGTTAGGTAAACAGGCTTCCAAAAGCTCCTGTAGTTCGAAGGCATTAACCGTCCTGTGTTCATCTGCCAGCTGAAGAAACACAGCCTCATATTGAGAAAATCCTTTGCCTTCAAGAACCGGCGCTTTGACAATCGCTGATTTCACCAAAGAGGGCGGCGTGTCCAGCAATCTAATCAAATTGTTGTAAGTCGTAAAATTGTAAAGTACTTGTGTAATATGATTTTTTAAAAAGTTTTTAGGGTTTCATATCCCCGGGCAGAAACCCTTATAGTTTCGGTTGGGTGTCCATCCGTCCGCCCTACTTTTCCCCGGAAGGGGAACTGGGGGAAGAGATGGAAAATTAGGGAAATTAGGGGAAAGGACGGGTGGGAGTGCGAGGACATTTTGGGAGGGGAAATGAGGGTAATAGAAGTAGGGGAAAGGAGACCAATTAACGTCTTAATAGGCTACAAAACTCTTCTTTGTAGGCACGCGGCGCCTACTTTTACTAATTTTTATAAGTAAACTAAAAATTTGCATGGTATACTCACTTTAATTTTAGAGGTTTACTGCTATAGACTCGCAGAGTGAAGCTTGTTTCTTGGGTAGGTTCAAAAGTTGTTGGTACGAGTAAATAACCACCTTGTTCCAATTGACATCTGTGGCTCACTTGCCTACTATTCGTGTATTGTGAATTCACCAGCGACTTATTTTTTTTGAAAAACTGCTTATTTATTGACTCTGTATTATTTTTTGGAAGTGTGTATGCTGTGAAACCTATCACCTGAAAAATATATGCAAAAATTATAAATATTTTGGATTACGCAGTATAATTGTAGGAGTTTATCATATTTTCAATTGAAAAGATTGTTTACCTTTGGTTCCATTATTGAATGTTGATTAAGGGAGACTATTACTTCCTCCATTTCACTAAGAATTAGATGCAATTGTGGATTTATGTGGAACGTTTCTGTAAAAAATATATTTTATAAATTGAAATTTATTATTTCGAAAAAAATTAGAATACTTAGAATATGTATTATTACTCGCGTGTAAAATTATAATATTAACTGAAATTCAAATAATTTTCTGGATGTAGTTGAGTTTCTAATGTATAAGCCAATTTCAAAATTCATTACAACTGAAAAATTCGAGTCCGTATTGCAGGAAAAGTAGGTAAAATTTGGATTTCTAATTCCTAATAGTTGATTATTTAGGGTGTCTTCAACAAAAAAAAGGTTCCACATTTTTGTTTGAAAATCGTAAAAAAGTCGGCACACCAAAAATGAATGAGTGTAGACAAGTCGAAAAACTAAGTTCAAACATTTAAAAAACAGCACTTTTTGTAAACAAAAAATGAATTTTCGAATAGCCTACAGTTTCTAATGCAAATAGGTTATATTTAAAATATCGTAAGTCTTCATAGGTTCTCTGAAAACACAAAAAAACTATGAGTGGAACTTTGAAATAACAACTGCAAAGCCTTTATTAAGCCATTATTAAAAAAATGCTGTGATTTATATAAAAATAAAATGAAAAATAATCACTCCGAAGCCTAACAACTACGAACCCTGTTACACGTTAAATCTGACCAAATTAGTCTTAAAGCTTCATAGCAATGTACTTTAAGCAAAGAATAATTTAGACACAAATTAGTGCAAAAAATCAATGTTCAAGGCCAAACAGCTTTCTGACGTTATAAAGTACATCCTAGTACATATATCTGTAAAAACTGATAACAATAAATTATTAAATTGTTAAGTGACATCTTTACCAGTTTTTTGTGAAAGATATCGTTTTTAATTTACCCGCGTATCATAATTATGAAAAATATTTTTTCACTGGCATTAAACAAAATAGATTATAATGGATTTTAGGCCAATTAAATTCCAAACCGTCTAAGGCAGGGCTGACTCGCATGGCTTACTGATGAGTCCAGTGAGTCAGTACGGGACGAAACATGTTAGGTTTCGTATTGTTTCAAAAGCTATTGAAACATATAAGAATTAAAAATATTTAAAAATTCAAAAAAAAAAACGTAACAAAAGAATTCTATAACCTAATGCCAATGAAAAAATATTCTTTACAATTAATTATTACATTATTTAGAATTTCAATTCACTCGAATTTCAGAAATCAAAATTAAAATCAATAATTTCAAAAGATTGGAAGACCAAATCTGTCGAAGAAGATACTTGTATCTGCTTCGGAGAGATTCCTTCACTGATGTTACGTCCTGAATGCGGCTTTGAGGCACGCCCAGGTATGTATAGATCTCTCCAGTATTAAGATGTCTAATAACACTTATATCCACAAGCTCAGGGTCCTTGGGAACGCCAATAATCTTCCTTTTCTTCAGATGAATTTTGGCACACTTGTCCAATCCAAAGTCCATCCCAATCTCTCCTGTGTACTTCTTGACGATATTTATAGCAGTTCGAAGTTTGCTTTTACCAGAGGCATAGATTTTCAGGTCATCCATATAAAATACATGAGTGACCTTATGCTCGCGCTGATTAGTGTCGCCGCAGAGGCATCCAGAAGAATTTCGCAGTGCGAGAGATAGAGGCAGAAGCGTGATGCAAAAAAGCAAAGGGCTCATGGTACCGCCCTAAAAGACGACCCTCTTGAAGGTGACGTTGTTCATTGTGACACGATAATTTCCAGATGAGATAGTAAATCTAGTTTTCCAAAGGGGAATCAATCTCACTATGCATCTGACTATGTTCGGATGCACCTTCAAGGTTTCCAATAGACAGATGATAAGTCTGTGAGAGGTTTAATCGAAACCTTTGCGGTAGTCAATCTAGGCCATTGACAGGACGCGCTGATGGATTGCAGCGTCTTTACAGACACACCTGTCAATTAGCAGGTTCTCTCGACAGCCTGTTACACCTTTTTTCGAGCCACGTTGTTCGTACATCTCTGGCTACACAGGCTCAATTCGTCGAACAATCCTGCTATTTAGGACAGCCAAAGATCTTATACAGTGTGTTCAAACAAGTTATTGGCTTGTAATTCTCTGGGTTGGGCAAGTTGCCTTTTTTAAGCAGGAGTATAGTGCGTCCTAACACCAGCCACTGCGGAATGGGCGTCTCCGACTTTAAATATGAGGTGAATATGCGGGCCAAATGTTGGTGTGCAGAAGTAAATTTCTTTCACCAGAAGTTCTTGATACAATCTGGTCCAGCAGCGGAAAAGTTCTTTGTGCCTCAAGTGCTTTTTTCACCTCGTCGGCAGTGATTGATGGACATTCCTCCTCAGATTTTATGAGGTTGTCGCAAAACTCCTTGAAGCGGATGATATTGCCAGTATCTCCTTTCAACTCTAGTGTTTTCGGGATCTTGTATACCTCTCTCCAAAAAGTCTCTACCTCGTTGGGCTTGGGTGGATTTTTGACTGAAATAGGGAGATCGCTGAAGAGGCGCGATGGGTCAGCGAGAAACTGTTGATTCTCCCTGATCCATCTCTCCCTCTTCTGTATTATCCTCCTTGCGCCAGATAACACCCGTATTTTGCCAACAATATGCTGCTTGAATGTCAGCAGCTTTGACTTGTTCAGTGTGTGATTGAAGATCCTCAGTTCTTGGGCGAACTTTAGAACCCTTTCCGTGAACGGTCTACCAGATGTTATGTAGTCAACCACTCATTGAACACGGGACGCATTCTGTCTCGCCCATCCAATCTTCTTGTTCAGTTGATGCAAGCGTCTTTTGGTCTTTTGATCTATCGTCGGTTTTAGCCTTCGATTTGAATCAGCCAAAGCTCTCGCAGCACCATAAACTGAACAATTGATGGTCCAGAGGTCGTACTCTTGCGAGATATCTTCACGGAGGGAGGCATTCATTTCAGCCAGATCTTGGGGATTAGAAGGAACTTGCATGTTAATGTTCCTCCTTGTCCTGAAATCGCGATCATCTCTCAGAAGGTGCCTGCTTTCCGCGGTTGGTCTTAATATCGCTTCCTCATCTTCGTCTGCAACTTGATCAAGCAGCGGTTGGAGAAGCCCTCCGCGTACATATCCATTTTTCCAGAGATAGGCACGTTGATTTCGCAATGATTGAATCGAAACGTGCTGAAGCTCTGGGTGTTTCTGGCATCACAGAGTGTGCATACGTACCATAAAGCCTCCGTGAACAGGGATAATGCTGGCATCGTAGCAGTCTAGCAAGTCGTCCTTGAGTTGATTCGTCCACTCAATGTGGGCGTTTCACCAGTTCGTCGTCGTGTTTTCATCTAAATTATTTTCAGCACCCCAAACTCTAAGATAATCGGCATTATCTGCGCGTTCGATCGTTTTGAACCGCATCTACAACTTTTTGGTGTATTGGTGGTGTCATTGTTGTTCCCAAGAGCAGCTAGGAAACGGGCTCGTCCATCCTTGTGGAGCCTCGCGTGCAAGGATAAGGCTACATACTCTGAGAGGTCGTCCGGTATCCCAGAGTCACCATTTAAGACATCTCACCCAGGTGCCATTCAGCTTTCGGCACGGTTTTTACGCCTCCGCTTAGGGGTTATTCCTTCGTGACCATCCTTGGACAATTGTCCGCGACTGCTTATTAATTATTGTAACCATATTCAGCGGAAACTATTGGTACAGGACCCTCTATCAGCAACCCGAGGACGCGTTCGTTGGCTTTGTCATAGACCGTTCAGTTCTATTCCAAAGGAATCGAAACTGGAACTTTTCTAATTTCTGAGGGTTGCTTTCAAACTCGTTTTGCAACTTTTCTGTACTGATTAATTTGTTTACCTTTTCTAATGACTTTTAACGATTTCCAGGTAAAAATAAAGATTTCGTTCTCGACTATCTGTGAAGATATAAGTTTTCAATAATTGTGAACGGTTGAACAGTCCTAAGAGCTTATATCCTTTTGTTACTCAAATTTAAGAAAAATTCACTGTTGTCTTTGCAGTAAATGAAAGGATTTTTAGGGGTGTAGGGGAAACCGTTACGAAGTGGATACCAGAACAAACTGAATAATGGAAAAAAGTGACTGGGTTTTGAAGCGAAAGTTCTGTAGTATTTTTTATGAGTAGCAATATTGAAAGCGAGTTTTATAATCAGCCTTTTTACAACCTACTTGATACTTTTAAATTAAAAAATGTGTGTTTTTTTACATGGGGACGAAAATTGTGTCCACTGATAGTTTATCATTTTTTAAGGAATTAAATTGCTTTATTTATTTTTTCATTGGTTCCGAACACAAATACACAAGAGATCCCATATAACAGCAGTTTCAGGGGTTGCCTCGCATTAGACTTGCTTGTAAATCGGTACCGTCGAAACGTAAAGATTCAGGGTCGCCTGAACCGTTTTCATAATATTGCACAATATACTCGACTGAGTACTCGCTCACTGCGTCCCTTCCGAGGCGTGAGTCGCAACCGTCTCTCTGTCTCTGCCCTTGAGAAACTGCGTGGGCCAGCAATTCTAGGAAATGATAAATCGGATACAATTCTATCGGATATTTTGTGTATGTAAGTGTTATCAATCAAACAACTTTTTAATAAATAAGCAACTTTGTGCCATTTACCAACATAACCAAAAAAGCCCACAGAGCTTTGAGTAAATGTATAATCTTCAGCTATACTTAACTACGTAGAAAATGCAGAATATGAAGATGCATTCAAAAACTGGGATCTAAAAGAGATGTTTTTGCTGAATTTCTATGCAAGCATTCCGAGTGGAAAGAATAAATAACCGAGAGCGAAGCGCGAGAACAGACAGACGCGCACCCTAGGCGCGCTCAAATTTGGAATGTAGCAATTTTTGTCATGTTTGCATTTTTTAAACGACAAAGTCAAATTTTGACACTCCATGGATGTTACGCTACATCATCTAGGGGGCTGTCCCATAGTTAAAACTCAAATATAGTCAGTCTGACACTCCAGATGTTCAGGCTGACTAGCCATTTTTCTCCATGCAGTTGGTAGTATACGATATGTGCACGTGGACTTATAAGTGAAAAATGAGATCGTATTAATTGGGATGTGCACAATTAGGAATCTCCCATCTGTGCACGTGCACAGTTGGAAGTGTCCCATCTATGCATGTGGACTTGCAAGATGAAATTATGAGCATATTAATTGGGACGTGCACAGTTATGAGAGTACAATCTGTGCACGTGGACTTTTAAGTGCAAAACATGATCGTATTAAGTGGGACGTGCACAGTTAGGGATCTCACATCTGTGCACGTGCACAGTTGGAAGTGTCCCATCTGTGCACGTGGACTTGTAAGTTGAAAACCTGATCTTATCAATTGAAACGTGCACAGGTGCCCTCACAGCAATAGGATATACCGGGATATCCCACTCGATCCCATTTATCTCCCAGGGATATCCCAGGGATAACCCGTCGGATATCCCGCAAAGCGGAAATTGGGATATCCCTGGGACGCTCATGGGATATTCAAATGTCCTAGAATGTGGGATATACAATTTTTTTATATATACTACTTGGGACATTTGAATGTCCTAGAAACGTCCCAGGGATATCCCTGGAATATCCCAATTTCCGCCTTGCGGGATATCCGACAGGTTATCCCTGGGATATCCCTGGGACAACCTGGGAGATAAATGGGATCTAATGGGATACCCTGGTATATCCTATTGCTGCGACGGTGGAAGAGTTCTATCTGTGTACGTAAAACGTTACTTAGGTACCATCTGTGTACGTCTCAGTGCCGACGTGCACAGTTGGGAGTGTCCCATTTGTGCACATGCACAGGTGTGCCAGTGGCCCTCGACGAGCACAGTTGGGCCAGTGCACAGTTGCCCCGTGCATATTTGTGCCCCTCCGAAATTGAGACGTGTACAGTTGATAGTCTCCCATCTGTGCACGCGGACTCGTAAGTTGAAAATCTGATCGTATTATTTGAGACGTGCACAGTTGGGAGGGTACAATCTGTGCATTGCACATTTGGGAGTATCCCATTTGTGCTCGTAAATCGTTGGTAGGGTATCCATCTGTGCACGTCTAAATTTCGACGTGCACAGTTGTGCCTGTGGCTATCGACGTGCGCAGATGAGCTCGTGCACAGTTGCCCCGTGCACAGTTGTACCCTTCCCTAGCGTCTACTTCGCAGCCGTAAGAACCGTGAGTCAGAGGCTCCAGAACGTGGGATTTTTCGGCCCCCACCACGTTCCCAT
>CAKNYM010033993.1:0-16603 GCA_932195095.1 Andricus curvator
CATTTTTGGTTGAAAATTGATCTTTTTTAGTTGAAAATTCAACTATTTTTTGGAAGATTTATTTTTTTTAGTTGAAAAATCGTATTTTTTGCAGAAAACTAATCTTCTTTTTTGAAAATTCATCTTGGTTGAAAATTTAAATATCCTTATTAAATATTCATTATTTTAGTTAAAAATTCATTATTTTGGTCGAAAAATGAATTATTCCAGTTAAAGATTCGCCATTTTAGTTGAAAATTCTTTCCTTTTTAGTTTAAAATTCAACTCTACCAGTTAGAAAATTCATTATTTAAGTTGAAAATTCATCACTTTGTTTGAAAATTTAACTATTTTGTGGAAAATTATTTTTTTTTCTGGGTTGATAATTATTGTTCCTGAACTGAAAACTTTACTATTCCATTTTTGATTGAAAATTGATCTTTTTTAGTTGAAAATTCTTCTATTTTGTTGAAAATTGACCCTTTTTAGTTGAAATTTTTTTTTTTTGTATGTTTAAAATTCAACTATTCCAGTTAAATATTTATTATTTTATTTGAAAATTCATCACTTTGTTTGAAAATTTAACTATTTTTTTTAACATTCTTCTTTTTTTCTTGGTTGATAATTCTTCTTTTTTTAACTAAAAATTTGACTATTTCATTTTTTGTTGAAAATTGATCTTTTTTAATTGAAAATTCAACTATTTGTTTGAAGATTTATATAATTTGTTGACCAAACATATTTTTTCGTAGAAAATTAATCTTCTTGGTGAAAATGAATTTTTCTTGCTTAAAAATTCAACAGTTTGAATAAAACTTTAAGAGTTTGGATACAAATTCAACTACTGGGTTGAAAATTACACTTTTTTTTAAATATTAATTTTTTGAGTAATGATTCATCATTTTGATTCAAAATTCATCACTTTGGTTGAAAATTTAATTATTTTGTTGAATATTGTTTTTTTCTTGGCTGATAATTTTTTTTTCAACTGAAAATGCAACTATTCCATTTTTGGTTGAAAATTGATCTTTTTTAGTTGAAAATTCAACTATTCCAGTTAAATATTTATTATTTTAGTTGAAAATTCATCACTTTCTTTGAAAATTTAACTATTTTTTTTAAATTCTTTTTTTGTCTTGGTTGATGAATCTTTTTTTAACTGAAAATTTAACTTTTTCATGTTTGGTGGAAAATTGAGCTTTTTTAGTTGAAAATTCAACGATTTGCTTGAAGATTTATATAATTTCTTGACAAAACATATTTTTTGGTAGAAAATTAATCTTCTTGGATTAAAATTAATTTTTTTTGCTTAAAAATTCAACAGTTTGAATAAAACTTTAAGAGTTTGGATACAAATTCAACTACTGGGTTGAAAATTACACCTTTTTTTTACATATTAATTTTTTTAGTAATGATTCATCATTTTGGTTGAAAATTCATCACTTTGTTTTGAAGATTTAACTATTTTTTTGAAAATTGTTTTTTTTTCTTGGCTGATAACTATTTTTTTTCAACTGAAAATTTAACTATTCCATTTTTGGCTGAAAATTGATCTTTTTTAGTTGAAAATACAACTATTCCAGTTAAATATTAATTATTTTAGTTGAAAATTCGTCACTTTGTTTTGAAGATTTAACTATTTTTTTGAAAATTATTTTTTTTTCTTGGTTGATAATTCTTCTTTTTTTTAACTGAAAATTTAACTATTTCATTTTTGGTTGAAAATTGACCTTTTTTAGTTGGAAATTCAACTATTTGTTTGAAGATTTATATATAATTTGTTGACAAAACATATTTTTTGGTAGAAAATGAATCTTCTTGGATGAAAATGAATTTTTTTTTGCCTAAAAATTCAACAATAAAAAAAAATTAAAATAATTTTTTTATTTTTTTATTCAATTTCAATTTCAATTTTTTATGATTCAAATTCAATAAAACTTTAATAGTTTGGATACAAATTCAACTACTGGGTTGAAAACTAGACTTTTTTGTTAAATATTAATTTTTTGAGTAATGTTTCTTTTTCTTGGCTGATAACAATTTTTTTTCAACTGCAAATTTAACTATTCCATTTTTGGTTGAAAATTGATCTTTTTAGTTGAAAATTCTACTATTTTTTTTGAAGATTCATCTTTTTTAATTGAAAAATCGTATTTTTTGCAGAAAACTAATCTTCTTGTTTGGGAAATTCACCCTGGTTGAAAATTTTAATATTCTTGTTAAATATTCATTATTTTAGTTAAAAATTCATTATTTTGGTCGAAAATTGAATTATTCCAGTTTAAGATTCGCCATTTTAGTTGAAAATTCATCACTTTGTTTGAAAATTTAACTATCTTGGTGAAAATTCTTTTTTTTTCTTGGTTGATAATTATTTTTCCTGAACTGAAAACTTTAATATTCCATTCTTGGTTGAAAATTGATCTTTTTTAGTTGAAGATTCTTCTATTTGGTTGAAAATTGACCCTTTTTAGTTGAATTTTCTTTTTAGAATTCAACTATTCCAGTTAAATATTTATTATTTTAGTTGAAAATTCATCACTGTGTATAAAAATTTAACTATTAAAAAAAAAATTTTTTTTCCTGGTTGATAATTCTTCTTTTTTTAACTGAAAATTTATCTATTTCATTTTTGGTTGAAAATTGAGCTTTTTTAGTTCAAAAATCTTCTTTTTGGTTTCAAATTCAACTATTCCCGTTAAATATTTATTATTTTAGTTGAAAATTCATCACTTTGTTTGAAAATTTAACTATTTTTTTTAACATTCTTCTTTTTTTCTTGGTTGATAATTCTTCTTTTTTTAACTAAAAATTTGACTATTTCATTTTTTGTTGAAAATTGATCTTTTTTAGTTGAAAATTCAACTATTTGTTTGAAGATTTATATAATTTGTTGAAAAAACATATTTTTTGGTAGAAAATTAATCTTCTTGGATGAAAATTAATTTTTTTTGCCTACGAATTCAACAGTTTGGATAATTTAATTATTTTGTTGAATATTGTTTTTTTTTCTTGACTGATAACTATTTTTTTCAACTGAAAATTTATCTATTCCATTTTTGGTTGAAAGTTGATCTTTTTTAGTTGAAAATTCAACTATTTGTTTGAAGATTCATCTTTTTTAGATGAAAAGTCGTATTTTTTGTAGAAATCTAATCTTCGTGTTTGAAAATTCATCTTTTTGGTTGAAAATTCATCTTTTTGGTTGAAAATTGAACTATTCCAATTAAAGATTCATCATTTAAGTTGAAACGTCGTTTTATTTTTAGCTAAAATTGAATTTTTCAACTGAAAATTTAACTATTTAATTTTTGGTTAAAAATTGATTCATATAATTTGTTGAAAAAACATCTTTTTTGTAGAAAATTAATCTTCTTGTTTGAAAATTCACCTTGTTCGTTGAAAATTCAACTATTATAGTTAAAGATTCGCCCTTTTTAGTTAAAAATTCTTCTTTTTGGTTTAAAATTCAACTATACCAGTTAAAGATTTATTATTTAAATTGAAAATTCATCACTTTGTTTGGAAATTTAACTATTTTGGTGAAAATTCTTTTTTTTTCTTGGTTGATAATTATTTTTTCTGAACTGAAAACTTCATTATTCCATTTTTGGTTGAAAATTGATCCTTTTTAGTTGAAAATTCAACTATTTTGTTAAAAATTCATATAATATGTTGAAAAAACATATTTTTTGTAGAAAATTAATCTTCTTGGTTGAAAATTCACGTTGTTCGTTGAAAATTCAACTATTCTAGTTAAAGATTCGCCCTTTTTAGTTAAAAATTCTTCTTTTTGGTTTAAAATTCAACTATTCCAGTTGATGATTTATTATTTTAGATGAAAGTTCATCATTGTGGTTGACAAATTAGCTATTTTGTTGAGAATTCTTTTTTTTTCTTGGTTGATAAGTATTTTTTTTAAACTTATTTTTTAATTTATAATAAACTCGTGAAACTGTGTACATATTCTGAGTCGATTGTTTTGTTTAAAATTCAACTATTCAATTTTTGGTTAAAAATTGATTTTTTTTAGTTGAAAATTTACCCTTTTTAGTTGAAAAATCTTCTTTTTGGTTTAAAATTCAACTATTCCAGTTAAATATTTATTATTTTAGTTGAATATTCATCACTTTGGTTGAAAATTTAACTATTTTTTTTAAATTCTTTTTTTTTTCTTGGTTGATAATTCTTTTTTTTAACTGAACATTTAACTATTTCATTTTTTGTTGAAAATTGAGTTTTTTTAGTTGAACATTCAACTATTTGTTTGAAGATTTATATAATTTGTCGAAAAAAAATATATTTTTTGCTAGAAAATTAATCTTTTTGGATGAAAATTAATTCTTTTTGCTTAAAAATTCAACAGTTTGGATAAAACTTTAACAGTTTGGATAGAAATTCACTCTGGTTGCAAATTTGAATATTCTTATTAAATATTCATTATTTTGGTAGAAAATTGAATTATTCCAGTTAAAGATTCGCCATTTTAGTTGAAAATTCATCACTTTGTTTGAAAATTTAACTATTTTGGTGAAAATTCTTTTTTTTTCTTGGTTGATAATTATTTTTCCTGAACTGAAAACTTTACTATTCCATTTTTGGTTGAAAATTGATCTTTTTTAGTTTAAAATTCAACTGTTTGGTTAAAAACTCATATAATATGTTGAAAAAACATCTTTTTTGTAGAAAATTAATCTTCTTGTTTGAAAATTCACCTTTTTGGTTGAAAATTCAACTATTCCAATTAAAGATTCGTCATTTAAGTTGAAAATTCGTTTTATTTTTAGCTAAAATTGAATTTTTTAACTGAAAATTTAACTATTTAATTTTTGGTTGAAAATTGATCTTTTTTAGTTGAAAATTCAACAATTTTTTTGAAGATTTATCTTTTTCAGATAAAAAATCATATTTCTTGTAGAAAACTAATCTTCTTGTTTTAAAATTCATCTTTTTGGTTGAAAATTCAACTATTAAAATTAAAGATTCATCATTTAAATTGAAAAGTTGTGTTATTTTTGGCTAAAATTAATTTTTTTTAACTTAAAATTTAACTATTACGTTGAAAATCTATGTATTTTATTGAAAATTCGTAATTTTTGGAAAAATTGATTTTCTTTTTTGATAATTCATCTTTTTGATTTAAAATCAAACTATTCCATTTATAGATGCATCGTTTTAGTTAAAAAATCATTTCATTATTGGTTGAAAATGAATTTTTTTAACTGAAAATTTAACTATTTAATTGTTGGTTGAAAATTGATCTTTTTTAGTTGAAAATTCTACTATTGTTTTGAAGATTCATCTTTTTTAATTGAAAAATCGTATTTTTTGCAGAAAACTAATCTTCTTGTTTGGAAATTCACCCTGGTTGAAAATTTTAATATTCTTGTTAAATATTCATTATTTTAGTTAAAAATTCATTATTTTGGTCGAAAATTGAATTATTCCAGTTAAAGATTCACCATTTTCGTTGAAAATTCTTTCTTTTTTGGTTTAAAATTCAACTATACCAGTTAAAGATTTATTATTTAAGTTGAAAATTCAACTATTTTTTTTAAAGTTCTTTTTTTTCTTGGTTGATAATTATTTTTCCTAAAATGAAAACTTTACTATTTCATTTTTTGTTGAAAATTGAGCTTTTTTAGTTGAAAATTCAACTATTTGTTTGAAGATTTATATCATTTGTTGACAAAACATATTTTTTGGTAGAAAATTAATCTTCTTGGATGAAAATTAATTTTTTTTTGCGCAAAAATTCAACAGTTTGGATAATTTAATTATTTTGTTGAATATTGTTTTTTTTCTTGGCTTATTTTTTATTTTTTTCAACTGAAAATTTATCTATTCCATTTTTGGTTGAAAATTGATCTTTTTTAGTTGAAAATTCAACTATTTGGTTAAAAATTCATATAATTTGTTGAAAAAACATATTTTTTTAAGAAAATTAATCTTATTATTTGAAAATTCACCTTGTTGGTTGAAAATTCAACTAGTCTAGTTAAAGATTCGCCTTTTTAGTTAAAAATTCTTCTTTTTGGTTTAAAATTCAACTATTCCAGTTGATGTATTATTACTTTAGTTGAATTTTCATCACTTTGGTTGACAATTTAGCTATTTTGTTGAAAATTCTTTTTTTTTTCTTGGTTGATAAGTTTTTTTAAACTTCTTTTTTAATTTATAATCTATGAAAAATTATACTTGGAAAAATCTTGAAATACCTGGAAAAACCTGGAATTATCAGGGAATTTTTTTTCCAGGGTTTGAGCAGACACCTCGATAAATCTAAAAATTGAATATTTTTTCCATTTTGATTTTATAGTTGCAAAATTCACACAACTAGAATTGAGTCTTGGCGGTTTCGGATGGATAAGAGATTTAACTATAGGAGACAACTTCTACATCATGCCTGTTTATATGAGTTTAATCACTTTCAGTATGCTCGAGGTATTTATTTATTTAATATTTTAATATTTTTATTAAATATCTCACAAAATAATAATTTTATTTAACATTTCAGCCGAATCATATTGGGAGTGTCACGTCCCATGAATATTATAATAATTATTATTATTTATAACAAATAGATTATCAGGCTGGCGAAAAACAGAATTTGAAAGTTTCCTCTTCCAAATTTTAGCTGAAGAAAGTACTTCAACTAATTTTTAGAGTAGAAGTAGTATTTCAAAAAGAAATATTTCTGAATTATAATTGAAAATTTTGTTACATTGTTCGTTGCGAATTTATTTTTTTTTTTAGTTAAAAATTCAACTACTTGCGGTTAAAAGTTGAATTCTTTTGTTAAAAATTAATTTTTTTTTCAACTAAAAATTTAACTATTTCAGTATAAAATTTAACGATTTGGTTGAAAATTGATATTTTTTTATTTAGAAATTAAACTAGTTGTCTGAAAATCTATGTGCTTTGTGAAAAATTCGCCTTTTTTGTAGAAAATTAATCTTTATGGTTGAGAATTCATCTTTTTCGTATAAAATTCAACTATTCCAGTTGAAGATTTATCATTTCAGTTGAAAATGTGTCAATTTAGTTGAAAATTTATCAATTTCGTTGAAAATTAATTCCTTGAACTGAAAATTGGAATGTCCATTTTTTGTTGAAAATGCATCTTTTCTTGTTCAAAATTCAACAATTTGTCTTTTCTAATTGAAAATTCAACTATTTCGTTGAAAATCCACATATTTTGTTAAAAACTTGTCTTTTAGTTAAAAATTGCACTATTTCGTTGGAAAATCATTTATTTTATTTAAAAATATTTTTATTCAGAAAATTAATGTTTTTGTTTGAAAATTAATTTTATTGATTGAATTTTAAAGTCATTTGTTAAAAATTAATTTTTTTAGTTCAAAATTATTCTATTCCAGTTGAAGATTCATAATTTTTTTGAAATTTTTGTTGTTGTGGTAAACTAATTTTTTGGTTGAAAATTTAACTATTCTATTTTTTAGTCCAAAATTAAACAATTTGGTTGAAAAGTTGTACTTTTTAATCAAAAATTTCACTATTTCGATCAAAATTCATTTATTTTATTGAAAAATCGTCTTTTTTTGGTTGAAAATTAATATTTTGATTTGCTAATTAATCTTTTTGTTTGAAAATTAATCTTCTTGTTTCAAAATTCATCTTTGTTGGACAAAAATTCAAATACTTGGTGAGAAATTTATCTTTTTCTCTGAAAATTAAATCATTCCAGTTGAAACTTGAGCTATTTTGTTAAATTTTTGTGTTTAATTTAATTTTTTAAACTGAAAATTCAACTATTCTATTTTTTAGTTCATAATTCAACTATTTGGTTAAAAAGTTGCATTTTTTAGTCCAAAACTCCAGTATTTCGTTGAAATTTAATTTATTTGATTGAAAAATCTTTTTTTTTTGTAGAAAGTTAATCTTTTTGTTTGAAAATTCATCTTTCTGGTTGAAAATAAAAATACTTGATTGAAAGTTTAAGTCTTGTCAAAAATTAATTTTTTTTTTTTAAATCATCTTTTCCAGTTGAAGATTCATTATTTTAGTTGGAATTTATCACTGGTTGAATTTTTGTTTGTTGGAAAATTAAAATTTTCAACTGAAAATTTAACTACTTTATTTTTTAGTTCAAAATTCAACTATTTGGTTGAAAAGTTGTCTTTTTTAGGTGAAAGTTCCACTATTTCGCTGCAAATTAATTTATTTTATTGAAAAATCTTTTTGTTTATTAAAAAACTCATATTTTTGTTTAAAAATTAATCTTTTTATTTGAAAATTCATCTTTTTGGTGGAAAATTCAAGTATTTCAGTTAAATATTCAACATTTTAGTTAAAAATTCGTCTTTTTTGGTAGAAATTCGTCTTTTTGGTAGAAATAAATCTTCTTTGTTGAAAATTCATTTTTTTGGTTCAAAAGTCAAGTATTTCAGTTAAATATTCATTATTTTGGTTGAAAATTCATCTTTGTTTGGAAATAAAAATACTGGATTGAAAGTTAACTTCACTTGTCAAAAATTAATTTTTTTGGTTCGAAATTTATCACCGTTGAAAATTTGTTGTTTTTTTTTGTAGGAAAATTATTTTTCTTAACTGAAAATTTAACTCTTCTATTTTTTAGTTCAAAATTCAATAATTTGGATGAAAATTTGTCTTTTTTAATTGAAAATTTAACTATTTCGTTGAAAATCCACATATTTTGTTAAAAATCCATTTTTTGGTAGAAAATTATCTTTTACTTTGCAAGTTAATCTTCTTGTTTAAAAATTCTTCTTTTCAGTTAAAAATTCAAATATTCCAGTTAAATATTTATCATTTTAGTTGAAAATTCATCTTTTAGGTTGGAAATAAAATCACTTGGTTGAAAGTTAAACTTTTTTATTAAAAATTAATTTTTTGATTGAAAACTTGTTTTTTCTTTGGATGAAGAGGAATTTTTTTGCCGAAAATTGAACTATTTTGTTGAAAATGTGTTTCTTTTTGTTTGAAAATTATTATTTATTTGAACTGAAAATGTAATTATTATTCCAGTTGAATATTCCATAATTTTAGTGAAAAATTGATCTCTTTGGTTGATCATTAATTTTTTTACTAAAAATTTAATTATTCAATTTTCGATTGAAAAATGATCTTTTTTAGTTGAAAATTCATCAGTTTAGTTGAAAATTAATTCCTTTAGCTGAAAATTTAAATGACCATTTTTGGTTGAAAATGCATCTTTCCTTGTTCAAAAATCAACCATTTGGATGAAAATTTGTCTTTTTTTAATTTAAAATTCAACTATTTCGTTGAAAATCCACATATTTTGTTAAAAATCCATTTTTTGGTAGAAAATTATCTTTTACTTTGCAAGTTAATCTTCTTGTTTAAAAATTCTTCTTTTCGGTTAAAAATTCGAGTATTCCAGTTAAATATTTATCATTTCAGTTGAAAATTCATCTTTTAGGTTGGAAATAAAATTACTTAGTTGAAAGTTAAACTCTTTTATTAAAAATTAATTTTTTTGATTGAAAACTTGTTTTATTTTTGGCTAAAATTGAATTTTTTAACTTAAAATTTAACTATTACGTTAAAAATCCATGTGTTTTGTTGAAAGTTCGTCATTTTTGGTAGAAATTAATTTTCTTTTTTGATAATTAATTTCTTTGGTTTAAAATCAACTATTCCAGTTGAAGATTCATCGTTTTAGTTAAAAAATCATTTCTTTTTTGGTGGAAAATTAATTTTTTTAACTGAAAATTGAACTATTTAATTTTTGGTTGAAAACATATCTTTTTTAGTTGCAAATTCAACTATTTGTTTGAAGATTTCTCTTTTTTAATTGAAAATTCAATTATTTAGCTGAAAATTTATCTTTTTTAGATAAACAATCATATTTTTCGTAAAAAATTAATCTTCTTGTTTGAAAATTCAAATATTCTTGTTAAATATTCATCATTGTAGTTAAAAATTCATGATTTTGGTCGAAAATTCAACTATTCCTGTTAAAGATTCACCATTTTAGTTGAAAATTCATCAGCTTGATTAAAAATTAATTTTTTTTAACTGATAATTTAACTATATATTCCATTTTTGTTTGAAAACTGATATTTTTCAGTTCAAAATTTAACTGTTTTGTTGAAAATTCAACTATTCCAGCTAAATATTTATCATTTTAGTTGAAAATTCATCTTTTACGTTGGAAATAAAATTACTTTTTAAAGGTTAAACTCTTTTATTAAAAATTAATTTTTATGATTTAAAACTTGTTTTTTCTTTGGATGAAGAGGAATTTTTTATGCCGAAAATTTAACTATTTTGTTGAAAATTTCTTTTTTGTTTGCAAATTATTATTTATTTGAACTGAAAATGTAATTATTATTCCAGTTGAATATTCCATAATTCTAGTTAAAAATTTATCTCTGGTTGAACTTTCATTTTTTGACTAAAAATCTAATTATTCAATTTTTGGTTGAAAAATGATCTTTTTTAATTGAAAATTCATATTTTTTGGTAGAAAATTAATTTTCTTGTTTGAAAATTCACCTTGTTAGTTGAAAATTCAATTATTCTAGTTAAAGATTCATAATTTTAGTTGAAAATTTATCTTTCTGGTTTGAAATTCAACTATTCTAGTTAAAGATTTACAATTTTAGTTGAAAATTCATCACTTTACTTGAAAATGTAACTATTTTTTTAAAGTTAGTTTTTTGTGTAAAGTAATTTTTTTTACTGAAAATTTAACTTAATCCAATTGAATATTCCATAGTTCAAGATGAAAATTCTTCTGTTTGGTTTAACATTAATTTTTTGAACTTAAAATTTAATTATTTAAGTTTTGGTTAACAATATCTTTTTTAGTAAAAATTAATTTGTTGTTGAAAATTCAACTATTTCAGTTGAAAATTCATCATTTTAGTTGAAAATTCATCATTTAGGTTGAAAATTGAACTATTTTCTTGAAAATCCATGATTTTTTGTTGAAAATTAATTTTTTCAACTAGCTCGACTAAATAATGATTAATATTTTTTGGATATAATGTTTATTTATTATGGAATTTGGACTGTAATAATTGAGTATTGGATTCATGATATCTACCCTACCTGGAAAACCTGGAAATGTCAGGGAATTATTTTTAAAGTCAGGAAATTTTATCGAGAACATGCTTTTTTTGTTAATAAATGCAATATAAAATTGAATAACAACTATTCTTCATTTGTAAAATTAGACTTATAATACTGTATTGAACTATTTTGTTGAAAATTCGCTTTTCTTTGTTTGAAATTAATTTTTTTAACTGAAAATTTAACTATTCTATTTTTTGTTCAAAATTGATCTTTTTTAGTTGAAAGTTCAACTATCTGGTTAAAAATCTATGTTTTTTGTTGAAATTTCTTCTTTTTTGATAGAAAATTAATCTTGTTGGTTGAAAATTAACCTTCTTCTTTGAAAATTCATCTTTTTGATTTCAAATCCAACTTTTCCAGTTAATAATTCATCATTTTAGTTGAAAATTCATCACTTCGGTTGCAAATTTAACTATTTTGTTGAAATATTCTTTTTTTGTTTTCTTAAAAATGACTTTTTTTAAATAAAATTTAAGTATTTCATTTTTGGTTCAAAATTTATCACTTTTAGTTGAAAGTTCATGTATTATATTTGGTTGAAAATTAATATTTTTGGTTGAAAATACATTATTTTAATTGAAAATTCAACTATTTGGTTGAAAATTCGTATTTTTTGGTAGAAAATTAATCTTTTTGGTTGGAAATTCAAGTATTTTGTTCAATGATCGTCTTTTTTGGTAGAAAATTAATCTTCTTGTTTGAAAATTCGACTATTCCAGTTAAAGATTCATAATTTAAGTTGAAAATTCTTTTATTTTTAATGGAAAATGAATTTTTTAAATAAAAAATTTAACTATTACGTTTAAAATTCATGTATTTTGTTGAAAAGTCGTCATTTTTGGTAGAATTAAATCTTCTTGTTTAAAAATTCATCTTCTTGGTTTAAAATCAAACTATTCCAGTTAAAGATTCATCATTTTAGTTAACAATTCCTTTCATTTTTAGTTGAAAATGAATTTTTTTAACTGAAAATTTAACTATTCCTTTTTTAGTTGACTTTTATATTTTTCACTTGAAAATTCAACTATTTTTTTGAAGATTTATTTTTTTAGTTGAAAAATCGTATTTTTTTGAACAATTTTCTTTTTTGTTAGAAAAATAATCTTGTTGGTTGAAAATTCATATTTTTGGATGCAAATTCAACACCTTTGTTCAAAATTAATTTTTTTGGTTGAAGATTGATCGTTTTTTTTCAAAAGCAATCTATTCTGTTGAAAATGCATTTTTTCCGTTGAAAATTAATTTTTTTGAAACTGAAAACATAACTATTCCATTTTTTGTTAAAAAATTATTTTTCTGTATTGAAACTTCAACGATATTTTTTGGTAGAAAAAAATCTTCGTTGAAAATTCATCTTTTTGGTTAAAAATTCATGCATTTTATTGAAAAATCGTCTTTTGGTAGAAAATTAATGTTCGTGTATGAAAATTAACCTTTTTGTTTGAAAATTTATCTTTTTGGTTTAAAATTCAACTTTTCCAGTTAATTATTCATCATTTTAGTTGAGAATTCATCAGTTTGGTTTAAAATTAATTTTTTTAACTGAAAATTTCACTACAAAGTTTTTATTTTTGGTTGAGAAGTTGTATTTTTTAGTTTAAAATTCAACTATTTCGTTGAAAATTCGTCTTTCTTGGTAGAAAGTCACCTTCTTGGTTTCAAATTTTGTTGTTAAAAATTGATAGGTTATAGATGAAAATATCTGTTTGAAAATTCATGTATTTTGTTGAAAGCATGTTCTTTCTGGTAGAAAATTAATCTACTTGGTTGAAAAATAGGCTATTCAAAAAAGAAAATTTTTAATTAATTTTTTAAAACTGAAAATGTAACTGTTCCAGTTTAATATTCCATCAGTTTAGTTGAAAATTAATTTATTTGGTTTAAAATTAATTTTTTTAACTGAAATTTGTTTGGCTATTACGTTTTTCTATTAAATTTTTCGTTGAGAATTCATCTCATTTGTTTAAAAATTAATCTACTTTGTAGAAAATTCAACAATTTTGTTAAAAGTCATTTTTTTATCAAAGATTCTTGATTTTAGTTAACAATTCGTCCCTTTGGTAGAAAATTTTACTTTTTTGTTGAAAAATCATTGTTTTTTGGTTCAAAATTTATTTTTGGACTAAAAATTTAAGTATTACAGTTGAAAATTCATCATTTTAGTTAAAAAATCATCACTTGGGTTGAAAATTGAACTATTTCGTTAAAAATTTATGCATTTTATTGAAAAATCGTCTATTGGTAGAAAATTAATCTTTTTGTATGAAAATTAACCTTCTTGTTTGAAAATTCATCTTTTTGGTTTAAAATTCAACTTTTCCAGTTAATAATTCATCATTTTAGTTAAAAATTTATCAGTTTGGTTGAAAATTACTTTTTTTAACTGAAAATTTTACTACATATTTAATTTTTTGTTAAGAATTTCTCTTTTTTAGTTTAAAATTCAACTATTTCGTTGAAAATGCATGTGTTTTGTTGAAAAATCGACTTTCTTGGTAGAAAGTCACCTTCTTGGTTGAAAATTCATCTTTTTGCTTCAAAATTTTTTTTTTTAACTGAAAATTTAACTATATATTTAATTTTTGGTTGAAAAGTGATATTTTTTAGTTGAAAATGCAATTGTTTCGTTGAAAATGCATGTATTTTGTTGAAAAATCGTATTTTTTTTGTAGAAATTTAATCTTTCTGGTTGAAAATTCAACTATTCCAGTTCAATATTCATCATTTTAGTTGAAAATTAATCAGTTTGGTTGAAACTTAATTTTTTTAAATAAAAATTTATCTACTTATTCCATTTTTGGTTGAAAACTGATCTTTTTTTGTTCAAAATTTAACTATTTGGTTGGAAATTAATCTTTTTTACTTGAGAATTCAACTGTTTAGTTGAAAATAATTCTATTTTGTTGAAAAATCGTCTTTGTTGGTAGAAAATTAATCTTCTTGTTTGAAAATTCAACTATTTCAACTAAAGATTCATCATTTACATTGAAAATTCTTTTTTTTTTGTGGCTAAAATTGAATTTTTTAACTTAAAATTTAACTATTACGTTGAAAATCCATGTATTTTGTTGAAAATTCGTCATTTTTGGTAGAAATTAATTTTCTTTTTTGATAATTCATCTTTTTGGTTTAAAATCAAACTATTCCAACCATTTTTGGTTGAAAATGAATTTTTTAAACTGCAAATTGAACTATTTAATTTTTGGTTGAAAACTTATCTTTTTTAGTTGGAAATTCAACTATTTGGCTGAAAATTTATCTTTTTTCAGATAAACAATCATATTTTTCGTAAAAAATTAATCTTCTTGTTTGAAAATTCACCTTCTTGTTTGAAAATTCGAATATTCTTGTTAAATATTTATCATTTTAGTTACAAATTCTATTTTTTTGGTAGAAAATTAAATTATTTGGTTAAAAATTAAATTATTTCTGCTAAAATTATTTGGGAGAAAATTAACTTTTTTGTTGAAAATTCATATTTTTGATTGAAAATTGAACTATTTCGATAGAAAGTTCAGCTATTTTGTTCAAAATTAAATCTTTATTTAAAAATTGAACTATGTATTGGAAAATTTAACTATTTGGGAGAAAATTAACTTTTTGTTAAAAGTTCTTATTTTTGATTGAAAAATCTACTATCGGGTAGAAAATAAACTATTTGTTTGAAAATTAAAATATTTTCGGTAAAAAATTAACTTTTCTGTTGAAAATTCATATTTTTTATTTAAAATTCTATTTTTTCGGTAGAAAATTCAATTATTTGGTTAAAAATTAAATTATTTCTCCTAAAAGTATTTGGTTAAAAATTAATTTTTTGGCCGCAAATTCATATTTTTTATTGAAAATTAAACTATGTATTGGAAAATTAAAATATTTTCGATAGAAAATTAACTTTTCTGTTGAAAATTCATATTTTTTATGGAAAATTCTATTTTTTTGGTAGAAAATTAAACTATTTGGTTAAAGTTAAATTATTTCTTTTAAAATTAAATTATTTGGGCGAAAATGAACTTTTTTGTTGAAAATGCATATTTTCCATTGAAAATTTAACTATTTCAGTAGAAAATTCAGCTATTTTGGTAAAAATTAAATTTTTTGGGAGAAAATTTACTTTTTGGTTGCAAATTCATTTGTTTTATTAAAAATTAAACTTTTTATTTGAAAATTAAACTATGTATTGGAAAATTAAAATATTTTCGATAGAAAATTAACTTTTCTGTTGAAAACTCATATTATTTATGTAAAATTCTATTTTGTTGGTAGAAAATTCAATTATTTGGTTAAAAATTAAATTATTTCTTGTAAAATTATTTGGGAGAAAATTAACTTTTTTGTTGAAAATTCATATTTTTGATTGAAAATTCAACTATTTTGTTAAAAATTCATCTATCTGGTTGAAAATGCAACATATTTACTTGAAAAGTTAAGAATTTGAAGCGGTTTAATTTGAATTTAATACAGTACCCACGTTAATTTTACCTAAATATACACTGAATTTTAAGAATAAGAAAATTAAATAAAAATTTGTATGAATTATTATTCAAATACGTGGACTTTAAATACAACTTCAAGAAATAATTAATTATGTTTCAGTATTATTTAATTATTTATTTAATCGACGGTGCTAATAATTTAAGAATATCTTGTAATATAATTTGTTGTTTTAAAAAATGCAAAATATTTGATTGCCTCCATACTATGGAAAATTATACCTGAAGAAAAACTGGAGATTCATGGAAAAAACCTGGAATTGTCAAAGAATTTTTTTCCAGGATTTTAGTAGACACCCTGGGATTTCATATAGGTCTTTACAATATTTAAATATGATCTTCAAATTTATTGATTTATTAATTATAAGTGTTTTGTAATTATAATCTATTTGTTATAAATAATAATAATTATTATAATAGTTGTGGGCCGTGACACACGTATTGTTTTAAAATGGAAAAACTGACTTTGTATTTTTGTTTGCAGACGAAAAATCTCTTAAGAAAAACACAAACATCTTATAAGCTGTTGCGAATAATCCAAAAATGGTCGATAGTTGTTTTTCCGATAATTTCGGTACTGATATCATCGAGTATGCCAGCCGTAAGTTTTAAATAATTAGCGTTAAATTTTTGTCAATTTTTTACCCTCTAACAGAAATTTGTGGGACGACTGAAAACCCCCGAAAAATAAAGTTCCCGATACTGTAAAATTCCCAAATTGAAAAATTCCTGAATTGTAAAATTTCCGAATGATATAATTCCCGAATCGGAAAATTGCCGAATAATAAAATTCCTGAACAATAAAATTCCCGAATGATAAAATTCCCTAATAATAAAATTCCTGAATTGTAAAATTCCCGAAACATAAAATTCTCGAATAATAAAATCCCTAAATAGCTAAAATTCCCGAATAATAAAATTCCCGAATTGGAAAATTCCCGAATGATAAGATTCCCGAAAAATAAGTTTCCTGAATTGTAAAATTACAGAATGCTAAAATTCCCGAATTGGAAAATTCCCGAATCGGAAAATTCCCGAATGATAAAATT